>JAYKAV010001088.1:215635-236307 GCA_035582835.1 Phoebastria nigripes
AGATGCATGTTTCATCTGAAGAAGCCCTGATACTTTCTCTTTATAGCCTTTTTTTTTTTTTTTTTTTTTTTTTTTTTTTTTTTACTTTCTCAGCTACATTGGAAGTGGCAGACATTAAAGCTTTTAAATTATACATCATCTATCCTAAAATACTGATCTACCAAGTCATTCCTGCAAGGAATATAGACTGTATACCTGTTAGAGGACTTCAAAAAAATCTGTTCCATTAAGGAATGCAAAAGAAAACTCTCTGAAATACAATTAAGGGAAAATCCTTTTGTTTCTTTGTAGCATTCAAGGATCACATCACCTTCATGTAAGACAGAATTTAGCATCTTGGTTTAGCACACAAATACCTAGAACGAAAAAAGTATTTCCATCTTGACAGGGAATTAGTGTCTGTGCCAGACAATCATTCTAATGGAGATCCAACAATACCATCTGTCTGGCTGTCTCATTCCAAGAACAATTCTGTCAGGTGGCAAAGCTCATAAAAAGAGTATGAAAAGGCCACAGCACCAAGCAGCTCACTGGGACACTTCAGGTAAGAACCATAAAACAAACAAGTGTCATAGCTCTATAATACCAAGTAAATGCAAGCATTGTCTTTTTTTCTATCTTGTCTAAACAAGTGGTTCTTCTGACAAAAAGCTGTCTTACTATTTGAAGACAACTTGCATGCTTTTGGGTCCCACACAGAATGTATGTACTCTGTGCAAGCAAAGGCAAATCCACAAGAACTCACTACTGCCTACTAGTTCACAATTAACACAGTCCACTTGATTTGATAATACAAGAGGTACAAATTTGCAAAAAGCTCCAATTCTGCACCTATTTTGGAAATGCCTTCAGCTACAGCCATATTAAACAGATGTTTCAGCTTTCTGAATGCAACACAAAAGAGATTTACCTACTGTTTTTGTGTTACGCTTATAGGGTACTTCAAAAGAACATTAAAAATGCATGTTCTTAGTTATAACTTGTTACTTTTACTGGCATATGCCACAAAATGTACAATTCCCAGATGGGAATAAAAAAATTAGTTTCCTACGGGTGAGAAATGGCTAACAAAACCAGCACAACATGATCTAATGGAAGAGAAAATAAATGGCACTCATAAGGCCTGGGCTATGCATTTCACTGTGATAAGCCTTCTCAGCATGCTTGTAAGAACAGTTCGTATCTAGCACCACCATTTCAAACATACTGAACAATCAACTCACTCACCAGATGGTCCTATGGGTAACACTTGGTCAAATAAACATAAAATATGCACTGTATGTAGATATCTTCTGTTTTATCTCTTCTTTTGGTGTTGAGACTCTTCAATGAGAACTACACATAGGCACTTCGTGTTTTCTTATAGCTACAGCATAAGGCCTCAAATACATCCCAGGGCAATCAAGCCAACTAGAACATTAAGCCAAAATGAAATCTGCATTTGCAAAGAAACAATTACCTTTATCAATAAACTGACATCACAGCTTTAACAGCCCARGTAGGCTGTTTAGGTACTTAAAGTTGCAAAGGAAAGGGTCCTGATATTCAGAAAACTCCAGATTTATTCTTTTTTAAAAAATATTGAGTTTAACTGTGCAAGATTAAAAAAAAAAACTTATAAAGAAGCTGGTAACACAGAAGCGAAGTATAATCAAGCTACTATCTTTAAAACAGTAGTCTGAGAAAAACATGGCAAATTGATATTATGGGAACACTTAACACAGTATCTTTAGTGACATGGCACAGTCTGAGCAAAGAAGAGATTAACAGCTTTGCTTTTTCAGGTCAATTTATGCTACCAGAACATTGGTACAATCCTGCATAAAGTGGCTCCAAAACCTATAATCACTTCTATTTCTCTCTCCCCGCCCCTCGTTAATAAAATTCCATCCAGAACACTCCTGAGAAGCAGTCCTTGGACATTTTTCATGCTGCAGCCATACTCCCTTAAATGTCCAGGTCTGTAGGAACTCAGTTCCCTTGTCATTATACATTTCACTAACATCTACTTCTGGGTTAAGTCTTTTCCTAGCCATTACTACTTCTAAACCTTCTGCAAATTCGAAGCAGGACATACAAGACTGAATACAGTTCTCGGTTCTACTCTTTCAAAACTGCAGCTAATAACTACTACAAAATGAAGTTTGTTACTACAAGTTTGTAGTAACTGGAATTCTCATATAGGGTAATAAATCTTCAATAGCTTCAACAAATCTTTATTATGGTGTATGTCTTCCTCAAGGTAGCTTAAAATTAACTATTAGTATTATATTAGGATGTCACTAGAAGCTTGGGAAGCCAAGTCAAAATAAAAATTTATTTTAATTGTTTCAAAACACGACTAAAATCTACATAATTATTAAAATAGGCTTACAGATGTTCTTTGATTAACAGTTTGCATCACATAACAAAGGCATATTTTAAATGCAGTATTTTCTCACAATTTTAACATACAGGTATTGCTAAAATTTTTCAAGTAAAAAAGCATACTCCACTGAGTAGCCAATACAGCTAATTACATTCTTGCATCTTAAGTTACATAAGGAATTTTAGGATTCTCTTAATTACTTTCCCAAAACTAGTAGTGATGCTCAAGACTGCACATACATAAACTGTCATTAATGAACATAACCACATTGATTACGTAGTCTAAAGACAACCAGGACTTAAAGGGCTTCAGTTGAGTTACAACTTGACATCTTCTGTTCCACTGATTAAGAGCTCAGTTTTAAAATACAACCTCTTGGGCAAATAACTGCTTCCACTTTCAAACTGCAAGAGGTAACTGGTCAGTATTAGTCACTTAAATTGTGGTTTAAGAAAAACTAAGTGTAACATGCAAACTGTACCTTAAAGCTCAGAAGAAAATCCACATGCACCAAACAAACCAAGAGTATTTTTCCAATATAAACTCTTTAACATTCCAGTTAGTTATCAGGGGAAGCATGCAAACGATTAATAAAACCTGGAAGTTTGTCAACTCTTACAACTTTAAACTTCAAACTACTCAAGCAAAAAACAACTGCATTGGAACAGGTAGAATAGAAACACAAACTTCAACTTGAAGCAACTTTTTGAAAAAGGTTATACTGCATATACTGCTAAACTAACTGTAATCATCACGTTAATGGATTTAGATACTTTAAAGTCTTTGTTGATCAAACACTTTTGAGTACTGCTCTTCCTTTTCTGAAGTGATGCGCCTTCCTCTCCTGGAATGGGATAGGAGAAAAGACAGGAAAAAAGTTTTCTAGATAGTAATCAGAATAAAGCAACTGAAGTTTCATGAAAAGTATCTCAAGACATTCTGTACTCTACCCACCCCCCTCCAAAACTGGTAAGTACAGCTTCTGTATTCCGGCTTCAGAGTACATGTGCCTAGTTCACATGTCTGTCCTTTTAAAAAAGGAAGCAAACTCTTAAATAAAACATTAATAAACAACAGAAATTAAACACCGCTTGGAATGTAATCAGAAACTGCAATTCTACAAAGACTGAACACATAGAGCAAAAATATGATGACCAGCTACCAACCCAGATGTCCTGGTTTCAGCTGGGATAGAGCTAATTTTCTTCCTAGTAGTTGGTATAGTGCTGTGTTTTGGATTTAGTATGAGAATCATGTTGATAACACACTGATGTTTTATAGTTGTTGCTAAGTAATGTTTACACTAGTCAAGGACTTTTCAGCTTCCCATGCTCTGCCAGGTGCACAAGAAGCTAGGACGGGGCATAGCCAGGACAGCTAACCCAAATGGCCAATGGGGTACTCCATACCATATGATGTCATGCTCAATATATAAGCTGGGGGATTGGCCAGGGAGGAGCGATCGCTGCTTGGGGACTGGCTGGGCATCGGTCAGCAGGTGGTGAGCAACTGCATTGTGCATCACTCATTTTGTGTATTTTATCATCATTGTATTTTTTTCCCCTTCCTTTTCTGCTCTATTAAACTGTCTTTATCTCAATCCACAAATTTTACTTTTTTTTTTTCAGTTCTCCCCCCATCCCACTGTGGGGGGAGCAAGCAAGCAGCTGCGTGGTGTATGGCTGCCTGCCGGGTTAAACCACAACACTGGACTACAGTTTACTGGTTGAAGCATAGACATTTTACTGCAAGTATAAAGAGCCACCATCCACAGTGGGTACTTAACTGGTGTAAAGACTATCAAGGCTCAAACTCAACATCCTCTATCTAAACTAGGGACTAACCCACTGCCCTTTCAGCAATTTGTCATTGAGAAATGATTAGCCAGTCTTATGCTCTAAGAGTCTGCGAGTTAACTGTTCAGCAGCTTTTTTATGCAGTCTTGTATTAAATCCACCGAATCAAATTTCAGCACTTGTTTCCAGCATTAAGCAACTGAGGGCAAACCAAACCTATACATCTCAGAGCATGTACAAGAACAAAAAAAAAAAAACCCACACACAACCAAACGGCATTCCAGATGTTAATCCCTTCATCTTTATGGTATCCTGTAGGTGAACAAATTGAAGGTCAGCTGTGGTTTAGAGATGTGATTTTGCTTTCATTACCTACCTTAAAGTAGTCTTCTTGTGATACAAAGGTGTTCCTCAGACGGTTCTCAGGATTAAACAGACAGGATACTACCGTTTGTATGCTCCTGTCCACAGACTTCTGAAATAGTTATAGGTGGATCTATAACAATACTAATTTTCTTAGTTAGCCCACTACTAGCAATATGGGTGTGTTACAGGGTTTACTTTCCATTCAGGATTCCTCTCAACTGCCTTACATTCCTGAGTTGTTGGGTTTTCTTGTTTTGGGGTTTTGTTTGTTTGTTTTGGTTTTTTTGTTTGTTTGGGTTTTTTTTAAATCTTTTAATCTTGGTAACTCATTATCACCCTTCAATGTTACTTACAACATAACAGTTCTGACCAGTGACATACCAGTTCAGTTGTGGAATAGGCTGACAGCTGAAAAATGAAGTCTCCTTTAGAAAATTGAATTCAGAGCCAACTGTTGGCCAAACTGGGGTCACCTTCCACAAAAGAAAGTGAAGAATGGAGTAAAGTGTTACTGATTCAGATGTTTGAAGCTTAAAATAAATCTGCACAAGATAGCAGGCAGTGCTACCTAACATGCTTTTTTAGTACCTAAAATTTCCCCTGTAATTCTCAGCAGATTAAGTAAAGCCTTGTCACTTAAAAAGACTGTTGTACTTAATGAAGTAGAGCACACATTTTATACAGCCCTCAGCACAATAGACAAGCACCAATAGTTTCAAGGAAACGTGAGGCTTCTGAAGTTGTACACAGAAGTCAGATACAGTGGATTGAGCAACTGGCTAAAGCGGCAACGATAACCTTAATTTCTAGGACATCGGTCAGAGGCCCTCTTCACCAGGCCACATAATCCTCACGTGCAAGTTTCTGGGAATAGGATTTATGACAAAAAACATTGAAGTTTTGAGAAAGCACTTACCTTTTGCGGACTGTTAGTAGACGACTGCATGGGCTCTGGAACAGCACATTCTGTCTGTATAAATTCTGGATCCTCAGTGCAGTGATAGCTTACTGAAGTATAAACCTGTACAGTTTTTTAAATATTGCAGTGTTTCAGTAACACTGGGAAAACATGCACCGTTGTGTTGTCATTGGTCTTCACCTATCCATAAGCTATGCCAGCTTTACCTCCACACCTTTGATAAAGTTTCACGAGTGGGGGAAATGCTGTATCCTGATCTGTTTTATTAAGACAGTTCTACCTCCTTCCACAAAGGATATATTCTAATAAATTTCTTTTCTCCCCACCGTAATCACTCTTGAGAGTTAGCTCCTCAACCTACTTCCTCCATGTATGTGTTTTGCCGWCAAGCATATTGAGCAATGAAGGAGTTCACAGAGAATGAGACAACCAGCAGTTAACTTCAAGAGATTAAGCACTAAAATCAAATGAAAGAAGGGGAAGCAAAATATCTACCACCACTGCCCTTCCAAGAGGTTGCTTTTCTCTATGCAGTTCCTTTCTTGTTTGAAGCTTCCTTCATGATAATATACTAATTTTTTTTAAGATGTAAAAAGGTCTAGAAAAGCACAAGCCATTTTACAGCTTTTTTAAAACTCTCCCCACTTCCCTCTGCTTACAGTGCAGTGTTGCAATTGGCAATCCAGTGCAGAGTTTGATTACAATAGCAAAGAGGCTGATAAAGCAGTAACATCTTCCAGATACTTCTAGAGAGGATTAGCAGCTTTTACAGCCAGTTTTACCAGGATCTCAACAGCAAGGTTAAGCAATATCACTTTTCAGGGGCAAAACTTCCCCCCCMCCCTCAAAGTAGTCAGATTTACCCAGACTTGACAGTAGTTTTCAGTTTCTTCAACACCATTCTTAAGGATCTTATTTGTGATTATACATAGCAATCACAAGGTGTACCACCTGACACTCCCAAAAGCCCTTCAACACCAAAACCGTAATTTCAAGCTGACAGTATTGGGAGATACGTAAGCCTACAGTGTTAGCAGACTATTCCTTTCTAAGCACCATCCCTAACCATCAAAAGGTGTATCGTATCTGATCTCATCACAACTGGGGCATTCCATTTATGAATGGAAATGGTGATTATCCACCAAACAAATAGGTAGGTATAAAGCAGTAGACTGAAGGATGAAGTTTCCTATCTCCTTATGTGTCTGTCCTCTTTTGAGTCTGTAAAGAATGATACTTAAAAGTTGGTTAACTGAGATAGTTCTAGAAAACTTGTCTGCTCATATAATCAAGCTTAAAATGTCTAACGAAAACCACCATGCATACCTACTCTAAAAACTCTTTGGCTTGCTACCATTTAATTGTTAAGTAATATACCATGGCTGTATCATGTTCATGGATGTTATTCAACAAAAATTGTTTCAAGCCAACAGGGTAATCAGTATTTCAGTGATTTCTGAACTCTTTCGAGTGTGTTTCTTCCCCCATTAAAACAAAGTTAATCCTCATTAACAGAAATACAGACTTTCCATGAAAAGAAAAAGGCTGCTGCTTTGCTGAGAAGCTGAAAGTAAAGCTTAGTACACATAACTGGAAGCGAGCAGGAATAAAGTATTCTTCTAACATGATCAGAGACAGAATTGTCACATGCATACAAGCAGCAATATATATGCACAAAGTTCCATTTTCTTCATTTTTCCCCATTTACCTTCCACATGTTCTACAGACATCTACTGGGAATTAGCTTGAAAGAGTACCGTTCAGAAGAAAATTAAGTATTACAGCTTTTAAACACTTAATAGAAACTGTACTCAATAAATACAAGATTATACCCAAAGAACACAAAAATGCCTAAGATGCAAGTTTAAGTTCCAACACTATTAAAGAAATACACAGTATTTTTTCCTCTCTTGTGGATGTCACTTGTGTAAAGTCACAGAAAGCAAGTAATTTCTTTAGAAGCCATCAGTACCATCTACAGCCTGTAGCAGCCTGGCAAATCATTTAAAAAAGGTGTTAAAAGGAGAAAAAAAAAAAATCAGTATTTGCAAAGCAGAATATTTTGAGGCTTTTTAAGTTTTCAAATATTTGGAACAATAAGCAGTAATATTATACAGACCTTCTAAGTCAGGATTGTGCATCAGGTCACTACTTATTTTTCCTTCAGCTTTTAATGAAAAACCAATTCTGTTCATGTTAAAATTCCAGAATTCTGTGACCAGAACATATGCAGTAACACCATAAAACAGGTAGTTCTGTTCTGCCAGGCAGCTCCTAAAAAAGCACCATGTCAGTAGGAAATCCTAAACAATTACCTACTCTGTCAGCAGTTACAGATTTGTATAGACCAGATTACATACAGATCCAGTCAACAAACAACAGTTTGATTTTTTTTTTTTTTTTTTTTTAAAGTACCACGCTGTCAAAACAGTGTGCTAATTGTGAAGACAAGGTTCCAGAGGTTTAACTTTGTAGACTTACCGGAGGCATAACATAGTTTCTTTGCTCCCCAGCAAGCCATTGTGGCTGAACCTTAAACAAGAATTGGACAAAAACCAGCTTTTATTTGTTCATTTCCAACACAGGCAAGTAACTGCTCTTTAAGCACCACCATTTATAACATTTCATGTCTGGATTTTTCATTGTAGTTTACAGTCTTCTGTCCAGCAAGACAGATTTTTCACGTATTCCTCACAGTGTTTGGCACAAGGCCATCCTTACCACAAATTCAACTACCTCCTTCCTCTTCTCATTCCAAGTTTTAAAAAAAAGTTTAAAAAAATAAAGATTTCTAAAGGTTAGGAAAATAAGAGGAATCACAGCAGCCACACTGGAAACATCTCAAACCTCTACTTACTTCCAGTTACTAAACTACTTCTAGTTTAGTTTCAATAACAGGACTTACCCACACATTTCACTTACGAGTTCAAAAATCAGTATCAGCTAAGTGCCTTCCCAGATATTTTTAGAGCTCAAGAGCATATCCCCTCTCTATATACATCCCATATTTATATAGTCTGACAAGACTCGGTGATTGTTTTAAGTAACTAACATCAACTACCCACACTATAGCATTTACAAATGCAAAACTCCTTCCCATGAGAAAAAAGTACTACTGATCAATGTACTTTTTGCTAATTTGGAAGTTGTTTTATCATTGCATATTTAAAAAAAAAAATCAAACTAAAAAAGAGAGTATGCTAAGTTATGCAACAGTTTTCATTACATTACAATAAAAGTATCACTAATTTTGTTTTTACTTTTGATTTCTGTGAAGCAGGAGCTGAAGGGAAATAGAATTCACAGAAAGAGAAACACAGAAAGATCAGATTCCAGTTAACACTGTTCATTCCGTTCGAGTTTTGTCAGGTGCCAAAAAGCCTTTCTGCTGCTACTAAAGAATTACATACCTGATAGTTGTAGGCTGGCTGATATCCTACAGGAACTTGCTGTTGTATCAATAAAGCTGGTGAACTGTATGGATATGTCTGCAAAATAAAGCTTTTTTTAAAAATGCAAGTTTGAAGCAAGATAGAAGTATGATATTTGCAAAGGTATTTATAAAGCCAGGAGCACATTTTTAGAAATATGTAGTCACATTGTTACTTCAATTCCTGTTTCAGACTAGCTTCATTATTTAAAAGCAACCCTTACAGATTTCTCATGGGGCTTCAGCACTTCAGGCACTAAAAATCTCAAGAAAGTGGGTTTCTAAAGTCTATTACATATCTAAAGATCCCACATCTGCTGGTAGCTGATCTTTTAAGTCATTTCAGAAGTACAACTCATCCCATAAACTTTCTAACGTAGACCTGAAGCACACCAATTACCATGAAATAATGGACTACAGCCTGAAGATCAGTTTCTTGGAGCCAAAGGCAAGCTAAGTATTACAATTCAGACAATTTCCCAGCATTTCTTCACTGCAAGTATTTTAACACAATGTTAACCTGGAACCTTCTCAGCTTCTTCAGAGAATAGTTAAAGGCACATTCCAGCATTTAAGAGAATTAGCTCCTCCTACACTATTTCACTCTCCCAATAAACTTAGAGAATCAGCAGGAATACTACTATCAAGCGCTCTGCCTTAGAAAAAAAATATTTCTGCGAGTCACTGCAGTTTGCTCATCTTCATTTGCTTAAGAAAATATACAAAACAGAATCAGTTTGCAATTAATACTGCCCTGTTGTATTGCCATACCATATAGGGTTAATATAGGAAGAGACCATAATCTGGAAAGCCTTCTATTCACAGTACAGGACTCATAACAAAGCCAGAAGTACTCTGCCTACACCTCAGTAAGAATGCTTATCTGAAGTACCAATAAAGTGATGTCCTGTAGGCATACTGTACTGGTCACAGCTGTTAACAGCAGATGCCGTAACAGTGTTCTTACAAAGACAAAACAGAAGTTCAGAAACAAGAATTTGTTTTCGCCATAGGGAGGGCCGGGGGGGAAGTACCACAGCCAACTTCTGGTTCCATACTTGTTTAAAAAAAAATACATTTTAAAGTTTGTGGTTTACTCCGAGGCAGGGCAGCAGTACATTAAATATCTGGATGCATTTGATTTGTGACGTGCATCTGTGACAACTAACAAGATCACTTACGAACTGTTATATAATTAAATCTTAGCTCCACCTTCAACAGTTTTCTCATTCTCAAAATAAAAAGTATCTCCCTGTCTTTTGTTTTATAAAGAGATCACATCACTGAATAAGTTTTTCAAGGTTGTTGGCATTCTTTTAAAGTGGTTTGCAGTTGGGCGCTTCTTATTGGGGAAGGTAATATGAAAACAAGCGGGTAAGGTAAGATCGGAATCTCAGTACATATTCCTGAAGTTGTATGTGTTTGCACCTTCAAAAACATTTAATTATGATTCAAAATCAGTGGCATGAACAGCCTTACCTGAACATACTGTGTTACTGGGCTCATTACAGCTGGAGGCTGCATATATGTCTCTGCATTTTGATTACCCCATACACTATGGAACTGTGGTGCAGGAGGATTGAAGACTAATGGTCTGGGATGCACATAAGAACCTTGTTTTAAAGCAAAGAAAAATAAAGTATTAAGACATTTTCACATGTATTTCATTAATAATCTGAATTCAAGCTGCAAAAAACCTTAAGTGTTTTGACTCTTAAATTTAACTCAAGATTAACTGTATTGTATTGTGCTACCAACCTGAGTTTTATTATCAAAACTGTACAACATCACACAAGTAGCAAGGTCATAAAATTCAGATCTGAAGTTCAATTGTAATATACATATTACATCAGATAGGATTTGCAAGGATGTTAATGTATAATTAAGAAAAAAACCAAATTCGTAATATATACTTGTAATATGAACAGATTTGTTTATATATACTTACACAAGTTTTGCTGCTTTCTAATCGCTGGCCCCAGTTTCAGCTTTTTGCCATGGAAGTTGATTTGTGACTGAAAGACAGGTTATTCTGTAAGCCGTGGAATCAGTGAGGCAGGTGGTTGGTTTGATTTTAAAGAGACTGAACTCTGCTTCTATGCCACAGTATCAACAACAGGCATACAGGCTCAACAGCCTCCATTCTCCTCTCCCCACCTCAACACCTTATGGCTTTTACCTTTAATTTCCTGCAATGCTCTCAGTACACCTGTTTGCCTACTCACTAACTCTCCAAACCTATTGTGTATCACTTGTCTTAATAGCAACATGCACTACTAGTCGTTTGCAACTACGTATTAGTGACTGTCAGCCTTCTGGTTTTATACATACAGATTCAAACCATTCTTGCCTCAGCAAGGATACTAATGTAGAGGGACCATAGTCTAGATTCCCTTGAAACCCTATTTACATCACCACTTACCTTCCTTCCCACAAGCTTCCTAACAGGCTTCACGTAACATGTTAGAAGCTGTCCACCTAACATTAAAGGAAATGGAAGGCTGTCTAAGCACTACTGTTTACCTGCACGTTACTGTATTCTCTCTAGAGAAATTTTCACATGCGTTCCTTCAGAACATCCAACAAACATGCTGATATTTCACAAATTTTTTGGCCAAAGCATCTATGCAGCACATAGACTAATCAAGAAAGAGTGAAACTGAAATATGGTTCACATGTTCCTCAAATACCCAGGAATACAAGCATCTGAAAGACTTGCAAAACAGGGCTGGAAGCACTCCTCAGTAGTCAGCAAATGCCCGAGACATACGTAACTTCTCATTCTGCAAGTTCTGCCCAAATACTAGTTCACACAGAAGGCAGGATTTCAGACTTTGAATGATCAATGACTGAGCACTGCTTTGCCACTACAGTATCTGGGGCCACAACAAAAGCACAGRAAGAATTTCAAGCACCCTCCCTCCCTGCAGAAGTTGAATTCTGTGTTCTTCAGTGAAACTGCTTAGTCTGAAAACCAGAAGAGCATTCACCGATGGATGTAGGCTGAAATGGCACCACAACATCCTTACACTTCAAGGTCTATTTGGACTGACCGTAGAAGAGGGCCTGTAAGATTTTGTTCTCTACAAGACTACAGTTTAAGCTTGGAGTAGAGAAAGTTGCTTTAATACGTAGATGTAAGCAGATTAATGTTTATTCAGGTACTCAGGAACTTCTCCACACAAAACTCCCAAAAGAGAATTCACCTTTGGGCCTGATCTCACATTCTCTGCCAAGACGGTGACAAGAAACATGTTTACCTACCTATGAAGATGTGCACAGCACACGACACTACCTAAAGTAGGTACTCTGTTATAGTTCAGAGGGCTACATTGAGGTTTACAAATGCTTTGCACATCAGAAGTGAAAGGTTTTTGTTTTACCCCAATTAACACAAATTTAGTACCAAGTATTAAAATCAGTATTAGATGCAGATACATAGTCTATCTAGATTCTCCATCTCATGCAACACTAAGAACTTGCCTGCTTCAGAAGAAAATATGCAGTCTGCAATTTTAACAGACACCTCGCTAAGCTTTTTCCCCCCATTTCTGCTAAAGAAAGTGCTTTGAACAGATAACAGCAACTTTATTGTTGATAGTAAAAATAAGCAAAATAAGCAGAATAATAGTGATATAAAAAATGTCTTATTTGATCATCTCATACTGATAAAAATAAAGACGTGGGTGGGAAAAAAAGGTGAAATACCCTGACCAGTTTGACAGGTGTTTTGTTTTTTTTTTTTTTTTTTCAATTGATCCTGCAATCCTGTTGTGCCCAGAAGCATGCAACCACCTTTTCCACCTGAGCAACAAGAGCTCCTGGAAGACAGGCCTCCCCCCAAAGCAGAAGGTAGCTTTCTGTTCTGAACTGCAAACAGGTTCACTCTGGACCAGAGTGCAGTTACAAATGGAATCCGACCTAAATCAGAAGAAAAATACTCTCAGGTTGCACAAAGCTACAGAGCTAGGCAGGTGAACACAGGCATCTAGAGTGATTCTAACGATGGAGAGGCTCTATCTTGTTCATTTACAAAAAACATTGTGACCACTCAGTACAGATAATGCCTGAAATGGTTTAGTGAGGTGATCTCTGCTTATGACTTGAGCTCTAAAATGCAGATGTTCATTCTTTCCCTTTTTCCATCCCCTCCAGAAGAAATCATCTTACAAAGCTGTTGGCTATCTAGACATGCTTGCTCCTGACAAGGCAGTAATTTGTACTGCCTGCACACCTGAAATTTGCACTGAAAACATCCACCATGTACCTCTGGGTCTTCCAAGACCTCTGGTATACAAAGTCACATCAGTGAGTACTGTATTAATAGAGATAAATTGAGGGCTTGTAGTTTTGGAGAAACACACACAGAAAATCAGCAATGTACATGGCTCAAATGACAATGCTACTCAAGAGGTCTCTACGGAGATTGCTGCCTCAGAGCAAGCATTCCACACTGATCTAGTACAACAAATGTAAACCATGGTAAAAAAAGTATTCTCAGATAAAGTCTATTGCTCAATACAGCAGTATTTTTTTATCAGCATACCATGAGAGTTAAAGAATAGCAAGCTTTTGAAGTCTTTTGGTGAGAATCAAGAATCTCCTGCTGGAGTTTCATTGCTCTCCACTTTGTTCAAACATGTTCTTTTCCCCCTTAAGGAGCTGGACAGCCAGTAAACACATCTGAACATACCACAGAACACTAAATTTGTGCCCAGCACATTTATCTGTATTTGTCCTACTTTACTATCCGAGAGCTTCAGAAGCAAATGAGAGACTGTTCATCCTTCAGAGACATGGGAKTTTTCCGAGGCAAAGACTTCAGAGAGGGAAATATTTCAATACATGTTTATTTTCACAGTTACTGCACACAGTTTTGGGAGAAAGAGGGAAAACAAAAAGCTTTGTCAGTGGTTTGTGACCTGCTGAAGTCTATCAAAACCAGATAACAGATTTGGTTGTAAGCACTGAGATTTAAAATCTCTCTGATACTGAACTCTAAGAGCAGAAGGGCTGTAACAGTTCTACCCCTTTAAAGAGCAGAAGGGCTGTAACAGTTCTACCCCTTTATCTCCTGTGCAAACTACGGGAAAACCATATGACATGTGAACAGTTGCATCTTATAATCAAGGAGGCTTAAAAAATACTTGCACTCCAGGTAACATCCAAATGCACAAATACTGCAAGAGAAACGCATACTTCAACCGCTGAGACTTAAGTAAAAAACTAATGCTGTTTTCTATGTTACTGTTATTCCCAATAATAATGCTCACAGGTCTTCTATGTATCTGCCATAAGCACAAGGGTTCTATGACAATCATCCAATACAGAAAGCAAGCAGCCAAAAACACATGAGGCTTTCAAGCACATAAATGAATGAGAACGACCAGAAATACAATGACATGAGACATTCAAGCACACCAAGGCTAAAACTAATTTTGTTTCTTACTTAAGTAAATATACAAAGATTCTACCACCAGTAGAGATTTTAGCAAGTTTACTTTTTGGGCAGCCCTAGACTTTCCTTGTCCTAATTTACTCTGTACTCAGGGTACATGACTCTGTTTCCCCTGAACATGTCTCCAGCCTTCATATATCCACTTCTTCAGATAATTTAGACAAAGAGCTTACTTCTACTATTTGTTGAACATCCACATTGTCCAGGAAAGATACAAATCCATACCTGAAAATCAAAAACAGGTTATTCAATAACCAGATTTTGATTCGTTTGTTAGCTATATTATTTTGAACAAGACCAGTTAACAGCATATATGCCAGGTACATTACACTGCATGCCAAAAGTATCAAGTAGGACRTTAGTTTATAATTCAGCATGAAAATGTATTTACTGCTAACTAGCAGCATATACTTCTGGGCCAGATGAAAGGAACTGAATGCCAGATTCTAGAATAATATGAAATAGCTGTAAAGGTTATTCTTCCATTCCAGCTACTCAAAATGAGCACTATTGTTGACATTGAGAAAGTAAAAAAAAAAACCACCTTTCAAGTATTAAGATCTGAATTATCATCAAATTTTGTATTTACTACAGAGGTTTGGATGAAAGCAGGCATTACAGGAACAGTGACACCAGTGGGGGAAGTGATCCTTGAAGAGGTTTTCCAATTTATGTCACTGACCCCCTAGTTTAGCTAGTCTTTAAAATGAAGATAATTTCAGAGCATTATAGGAACATTTGTGTCAATCAATGGAGTATGCCAATTCATTATCAATACTCAGAACATACACTGGCTAATTGCACATCGGAATTCACCATGAAGACTAGCAAGGGATATGAGGAAATAAAACAGATTTCCAGCTCATGCATTACTACATATGCCTAAGAAAAAAATGTGACTTTTTAGGATCTGCTCATAGAATCTTAGAAAAAACTGGGCTGGAATGAACCTCCAAAGGGTAAAGCCTCCTTCTCAAAGCAGGGATAACGTCAAAACTGGGAGAGCTTCCCCAGAACTCAACAAGCTATGGTCTTACACATCCTTATTTAAGTGTTTCACCACAGATAATTCGGAGTTTTTGCTATGTATCCAATGGGAATTTCCCTTGCTTCAACTTTGTTAGTTTACTTAATTTCACTCTTCACCCAAACAAGTTTGGTTGTTTTCTCTATAACTTATCCCTGAGTGTCAGAAGAGTGCAGTCCCATTGCCCTGAATAAACTATCTACCCCTTCTCTTAACCATCCTGAACTCTCTCCAGATTGTTGTTAACTACTCTAGCCATCGGAAGAGTCCTGCGAAAGAACTGTCTGCATAAGCATCACACAAGTTTCAAGCTTTGTTTCCACTGGTTAAGCGACACTAACCCTCCTCCCTGAACAGACAGACTGAAGTCAGAAAAATCAGGCTATTCTTTATAAGATTATACAGATTTAGGGGCAATCTAGATTTACAGGTTTCAGAGTGTTAATTGACCACAACAGATAACTGCAGCTAGTGTTAAGGCTTAAGCATATCAAGTGTGTTGCTAAGCAGCTGCTCATGTCATTTATGACAGAATTACGTCCACATAAGCAGCAACTTAAAACAACTATTCGTGTTCTACTCACCCTTTGGAAACACCAGTTCTGTCAGTGATTATTTTCACCTCTTTCACAGTACCATATCGTTCAAAGAAACTCCGAATTTCTGCTTCATTCATCTAAAAGAAACAAAGTCTTAAACTTCTTCAAACACATTCAACTGTTTAGAACTGATTTAAAGCAGCCAGTACCATTTTTAAACCCATCTTCTACTACTATAAGAACTAAAGTTACTCACCTGTACAAAATTCTCTCACGACACTGCAATACCTTAAGATTGGTAAAGATACACATTAACAAAAAAACAAACCACACCCAGGAGTCAAATTCCCATTTTCTTCCCACTCAAGTGCCCTATACCTATCTTAAACAATTAAAAGTATACAAATACCCTTATATCAATTCCACCAACAAAGACTGTGTTTGGCATGATTTTTCCTTCTGGTAAAACATATCCTTGACTGGTTGTTGACAAACGAGTATTATCCTCCGAGACACCTGCACACTGGGCCTCCACATTTGCAGACTGAAAAAATTTAAACAGAAATACATATTTCAGTCAAATTATTATAGTACACTTTAAGACACTAGAATGCCTGCATCTTTCTATAGATATAGCATGGGACAATGAATTTCAATAGCTCCCTTACAATTCCTTAAAGGAAGTACTTGCTGCAAATAGACCATCCATTGAAAAAAAGTTGAAGTAATCATTCTAAGAAGGTTTAAAAATTTAAATCTAGACCTAATCTAGGCTACTTTAAGTAGCCCTCTCTGACTATATGAAGCTTCATGACCAGTGTTGCTACTACCAGACACACAGTGAGAACACCAAAATAGTTCATTTCAGAACTTTACAAAATTCCTTTCAGATGTAAACGACAAATTAAATTCTTTAAAGATACAATTTACTGTAAATCGATTATCCAACAGAACAAATTCCATCATCTTCCTGGTCAAAAGCTTTAAATACTTGAGATGTGAGTAAGCTTACAAACAGCCTCAGAGCACAGGTAACAGAGTTATACTACAAGTTAGCTATAAGAAGGGAGATGAGACCTTGATGGAATATTCACACTATTCGTTTTCTCAGGAAAAAAGATTTTGTCAATTTAACTACAACAGGAATATGAATGACTACAAACTTGTTTCTGAGTTGTCTGCACCAAAGCAGGATCTTAAGCATGCATTGCATGTACAGAAGAACTGCAAAGAATGTTAAGATTACAGAACAACTACAGTCATGATGTGCTTTGCACACCCAGGCTTCACATGCACCCTTTTGGTCCTAAAGCATTTTGTCACAACCTAGGAGTTATGGATTCATTCAGTGCAGAGGAAGATAGTCCTCCCTAAATAAACAGTAATTCAGTATTTTGTTCAGATGAACAGACCACATGCAATTCCATTTCTTGTTACTGATGCTACCAAAGATGTGTTTCCATACTCTGCATAAGGTTTGAAGTGTTTCACAAAGGTATTTACAAGAACTAAAATACAACATAAGCACCATGGGCACCGCAAACTCTAGCCCCTCTCGTCTTCTACTCTCCTGAATGAATGGTTCTAGCTATGTGCCATACTTTGCCTGGCTGGCAAGAACATAAACTACTCTGACCAGTCCAGTGTTACTCATCCCTCTATATTAATGTACTTTGAAACATTAATAATCTTTTCCTTACAATTCAACTGGTGTGGCATTATCGCTACTTCAGATAGTCTGGATTTAGTCAAAGTTATCTGGTATTTTGAAACCTAATAATTTGCAATAGGTAGCATCCAGTTTTTCAATGTAACAATTTTCATGTTTAATGCACATTTACAGCTGCAGCTGTAAGTGACAAGTACTCATTCAAACTGGACACCCAGTAAGGGAATAAGAAAAATTACAAGAACCAAAGGACACATGTGGCATATGATTTGCCCAGCAATTAAACAAAGCCAAAACTAGAATTCAGCCCTCCAAATATGATTTCAGTATGACTGAACCAAACAAACACCACACCATTACTAAAAGCCAGAGAGGGTTTGCCCCATCTCTTTTCCCGCACCTCCTCTGCACAAGTTCTAACACTTGCCAGTTCAAATTAAGCTGGCTCAACAAAATTTGGCAGGAAGATTAACAGGAAGTGAGCAGTTTTTCACCCAGTTAGTATTCTGCTATTGTAGAGAATTGAATCAGCTTACTATGCTATCAGACAAGCACCAGATCCACCTCAGGATCAGTGGATGCAGAAGAGGAAATAGAGATGGAGGAAGCTTAGCCTCTTCTTCTGAGAAGCACTAAGCCATCCATTCGTTCAAAACCATTTCATGAAGCTGTACCTTAGACAGAATCTGGTTCCATCACACCAGATACTGTTGCCTATGCACAATTTACTCACCAACTATGATTCCTACTACAAATTCTCAACTAAAGTTACAAGTCAATCCTTTCCCTTTATCCTCTAAGAACTCCCTCTACCCTCCAGTGAAGTTGGAGATCGCAACTTCCACTGTTCCACGGTAATAAAGATTGTGTAATAGAACATTTCTGCTGTAAACAGAAAAAGGGTAGTTCTCCCCCTTCCCTCCTATTGTACCACAACAGCTCTTTACATCACTGTGCAAGGAAATCAATCCTACATTTCACAGGAGAAAAGTTTTGTAGTACTTTTCAGACACATCCACTTCTGATCCAAGCTCATTCTGCAGTTACATAAACACTTGTGCTAGCATAAGAACATAACAAGGGCAAAAATGAAGCAAGAGGTGAGGAGATGACCACTTCTTTGGCTGCACCCCCAGCTAAAGGGCATTTGAACTGAAATCTGAAACTGCAACTCCACAGCAACCTTAAGCTGACCTAACTGTTGGCTTCTACTTCTTTCTTTCTGGATCTGTTTCAGCAAACCAGGCTAAAAGAGAAGTATTCACTTTGCTGTGCAAATTCTCTGGCGACCTAGAACAGGAAACAGCTCAGAGCAGAGGCACACAAGTGCCAGAACAGCAGAAGGAAGCGGGTAGGCATACAGATACTGCTGGTACGCAAGTCATAAATGGAAGTGCAGCATTCGTTTCTCACRCTAATGATGCGAAACACGATTTTCAATGAAAATACATTTATTTCATGCTTTTACACATTAATTATCTAAAAGAAAGAGTAGACATGCTACTTAGGCATTCTGACAAATTGGTCAACATCAAAAATAAGCTTTAAGATCTGTTAATACATGTATTTCTTAGAACTTGAAGAGGAGCTGTTGTTGAAAAATGCACAGTGGTAGAATTCTTACAGTATGGAGACAGGAAACAAAATCTCCTCCTTCCAAAGTTACTTTTCAAGTCTTCAGTACTACAATGCAAAACTTTTGCCAATTCAAACGAAGTATTGCCCTATCTAAAACGAAGTTTTTACCAGCACAATGTAAAATTGTTATTTTACTACCTAATGTAGCATTATGTAAACGATAGTACTTCTACATACAGTATGGGCAAAGAACTCACACTGCTGCTGAATCGGTGTCCAAAGCCTAAGCCACCTGAAGTTTTCAAAATCTAGAAAATTCTGAAGTTGATGAGTTGGCTACCCTGAAATAATAGCATCAGCTGAAGTTACCCAACACTTCAAAGATACCCTAAGTGAGGCTGATTTGTCTATCCATCTCATGAAGTATCTTTGAAATCAAGTTTCTAGATGTCAGGAAACTTAGGGCTTATTCAAAGTTTTTCAGCTTACTGAAATGAACATGTTTTTTCCCTTCTCTCATCACAAGGTAAATTTAATCAGTTTGCTCTTTGCATTATTCCAGCAAGCGTGAAGTTTTAAGTTGATGCTAGGAAACTGGATTAACCTCTTGATTACAGTAGTCATGAGGCTAGTTAAGACTTTTGGCAAAAAAAAAGGTGGAAAAGGACTACCGTTAGGGCCAGGTGGTGGAAATACTTAGCTACTCAAGTGGGTTACAACCATCACTCAGTCTTATACACATCTAAGAGAGGAAAACCTTCACTTTTTTTTGGCCACAGAAGTACAAGTCCCTGATTTCTCAGGCTTCTCCCTGTCCTTCCCTGACCGCACACACTCTTTGTTTAAAGTAAGCATTATACGTTTTCTTTTTTAAACATTTAAAACTCCTGATATACGTCCTGCTGTGCAGACTTCCTGTGCACAGGAACCGGTTGCCATGACAGCACACTACCTAAAGAAAGAACATGGCTCCCGCTACAGGGAGAACAAAGCAGTCTTCCCGCTAGGCAGCAGGTGGAGCTATCAGTCAAGCACTGTAATACACTCGCACGCTAACGGCTGCGACTTATGAGGCTTAACTTTTTTAAAAAAACCTTACTTTTATGTTGTTGTTGAAGTGTCTGGGTTACAGTTGCAAATTCCATTTTTCAAATAAAAAATTCCTGAAGAAGAAACAGCAACTTGCATGTTGAAGGAGCAACGTGCGAGTTCAGGCAGTAACTCCCACTGACCACATGGAGCCCACAACGGACTACGCGAAGCCAGTTTTTTCTGGCAGGTAGAAGGAAAAAAAAAAAAACCAAAAAAACCCAAACAAACAAAAAAAAAACCAAAAAAAACGGAGACTCTCAGGCGAGCGCGTTATGGAGCCGGCGGGGTCGCCGGCGGGGATCATACCGCCGCCAACCGCCGCCCCGCAGCCATTTAACGGCCTCACGTCCTGCGGGCTTCGCACCTCGCCTGCCTAACGGCCTCGTTACCAGACGAGGCGCGGGGCAAGAGGGTTCCACGCTCAAGAGAT
>JAYKAV010001088.1:237203-451821 GCA_035582835.1 Phoebastria nigripes
TTTTTTTTTTTTTTTTTCCCCCCCCCAAAGGTGGAGAAAGGCAGCTCTTCTTCGTTACCGCTCTTCTCCTTAAGTAGCTCCAAGAGGGAAGGGGCGGGGAAAGGCCACACCCGTCCTCGCCGCCCTTTCACAGCCGGCACCGGCGCCGTCTGAGGGGCTTACTCGGCGCTCGTCCCCTCCTGCCTTTCACGGGTCAGCTCTTGTGTTGTCTGTGTTTTAGGAGAGCGTCTGTAGAGAAAGGGTGAAGGGTACCGTAGCTTTTTTCTTTGTTAGGAGATTAGGTGGGACTATTATTTGTGGCCTTGTTGTTGAGTGGGATGTTGCTGTTGAGTGTGTGTGGTAGCAGCATGCTCTTGTCATTTTGACAAGAACTAGCACTTGGTTTGTTGAGGTTTGAGGGTGGTGTATTGTTGAAGAGGCTTTCACTCACTCTGAGACAAAAGCTGAAGCTTTTTCATCAATGTTTTCGTGAACCAATGTTACACAGCTGTTCTAGAGCAAGCTGTTTCCATCACATCTCTTACTGCCTGTACTGAAAACCAACCCACTGTCTGTTCACCAGTTGCCCAAGACCCTTCTAGAAAGAAACCTCTCTGGAAGCCCTTCTGGTTCTACAGTAATAAGATGCTTCTACTGGGTTTTGGAAATTAGTTTTAAATAGTTGTCTGTGACTGGTATCAAATATTCAGAATAGATACAGATTTTAGAAAGTTTCAGGGGGAGGGGAAACTCATGGATACCTCACCAAAATAAACCCAACCTCTGACCGAGCTAGTTTAGTAAGTTTTTTGTTTTATGTGTTTTTTTTTTAAATGGTAAAGGCATAAGAATGATACTTGTTTAGAATGAAAAATGGAAGTACAAAGCTAAACTGAAGTGTATATAACAAGTAAGCTATTTTTTCCTATGAGATTTTATTTTAATGCATAGATCTTTTTTTAACAATGTACCAAGTGTTCACCTTTTTCAGATGTGATACTAATAATCAAAAGTAGACTGCTGCACTAGATATACCTGGACCCAGAGTTGGCTTAGGTAATAGCAATAACAAAGCCCTGATCATGGAAGTTGTATTTATGTTAACTATAGGAGGGATTTTGTTAAAGCTAGTGGGGGTGCTGTATTATCTAAAGGTAAGCGTATGTGTGGGCTTTCATGCAACTAATGCCCGTTTACTTAAATAAAAGAGATGCTCTACAATGCCATATCAGATCTTTTTAATTTTTATTTGAAATAGCTGAGACCTTGAAAATGTGGTCCAACAATGAAGGGAAAATACTACATAATACCTTCTTCAATAAAATGGATTCATATTTGGCCGTAAGAGTGGCAACAGGTTAGTGCCACTATTTCTTAAGTGCAAAAAGAGTAATTCTCTTTTTAATAACTCTTGAAACTAAAACTAGTCTTAATACTCCAAAATAGAGCAGAAGCCGGATTGGGGGGGGGGGTTACCTTCTCTACTCTTCTTTTATGGCCCTAACTGGAAGTATTCTGAAGGATCTCCTGTTTGCTATTAAGTGGAAGATAACTGCTCTGGAAGTGATAATACAAATACTGTTCCAAGAAAAAGAATTCTTTACCTTTGGTCACTGAAATGTTGAGTATTGTCCTCTTCTAGCAAAACTAGGATGATTCCAGTGTAAAAAGCAGAGTAGTGCAGTTGCTATAAAAAAGCAACCCTTACCAAGGCATTATAGATTCTAGTTTTGTGAGGCTATCCTGCTGAGCTTCTGTGGACTGCGTTTGGGTCAGGATTGTGTCCTGTTTTTCCTTAACTCAGTATTAGCTTCTAAAATTGGAGAGCATCTGTTGCTTAAAACAAAGGAGAGAGTCATTTATTTTCTGCTGCCAATACACAAATCTCAAAAGAGGCGAAGGGAGTGCAGTAGGAAATTATTGTCTTGGTTTGTTTTATTAATATTGCTACTGGAAGGGTTATTGCTCAATTGCTTTATTTGTTAAATGCACTAAGTAGCAGCAGAAGAAACAGATTTTATATTCTGTTATACCATACAGTACTTTTCACTTTAATACACATTTAAAATAAAAAACTGAGTATCTTAGCCAAATTGTGTTCTCCTGGAATCTTATGATTTTAAGTAATCTAGGAGCTATGATCAGTTACTGTGAGTGTCTCAATGTTACCATAAAGATGAATCAGGGCTTGGCTTTCTGTCTTTAGGTTGTTTGGTCTTTTTTTTGNTTTTTTTTTTTTTTTTTTTTTTTTTTTTTTTTTTTTTTTTTTTTTAATTAGAGTTACTGGTAAATCAAAATAATTCAGGGTGTGCCTCTGGTTTGGGATCTGATAGGCTGCAGTGGGTGAGGATTCTACCAAAAAATCTGACAAACAATTATGAATCTGATTACAAATAGTAGTGGTTAAATCTTACAATTTAATAGTCAGAAGTACATACTTTAAAGATCAGGTTAGATTTAGTCTTCCTAGATGTAGAACTGAAACTGGATAGCAAGAGTGTCATACAGCAGTTGAATTTTAATAGCATTTCTTGGAACTCTTCCACCATTTTGGGACCTTTTCTTGAGAATCATGTTAAGTCTTTCAGTAAAGCTAAAGCAGCTAACTGCTCTTAGGAAATAATGTGAACATGAAAAGGGCATAAAAGAGATTATTCAAGCTATTAGGTTAAGAACAATAGAAGAAGGTTCCAATTTTTAGACAGCGAGGCAAGCTTGCTTAAGAAAAAGGTGCTGAGTTACCAAATAGGATTTGAATGTCTGTTTTCTGAGTTTCTTATTTTATACTGAAGAGAGAATGCCACATGCATTTCACAGCAGTCAGCTTTAAAGGATCATGCTGTATCTAGTTAAATTTTGGACATCTCCTTTACTGCTGTTTGCATCGGGGTATTTAAGGGGATATACCATAATGTTGTGATGAACATCTGTATTTTAAAAAAAAAATTACATGCTGTTATAATTTGCATTGAAATCGCTAGTAGAGTTTCCATTGGCTTCACTAAGCAAAACAGAATCTATGTTCTTATTGGCATGGTAAAATCCTTTGAAATGTAGTGGATCATTTGCTGACTGGCTGGTTCCCCCCCCCCCCCCAACTCCGTAAAAAGTAATGGAACACAAATAACTTATTTTAAAAAGACACAGTGAATTTCTGCATGTATAAAATTCCAATAAAACTAATTTTTTTTCATTGACTTGGATGAAAACCAGAATATTATTTTCAACATTAATTCATTGACTTAATTTTCAGTAGTGGAATTCCTTTGGGAGCTTATTTTTCTAGAAACTGCATTATTTTAAAACACTTTAATTAGTCTGATAATACATTTAACTCAATACAATATACAGGCAATAATTCAGTGGAAACTTAACACCTAAACCATACATACTTGTGTTACCCATCATCTAAGCTGGGACAATGCTGAAATCATTGTATGAGATTGTTCTGTGGTCAAGGTTATATTTAACACTACCAATTCATTATGATTAGCCTTTAGGCATTTAASTTCTGATTAGTTCATTAAATTTTAACCTGAATAACTTTACCACTGTAGGAAAGCAGATACATGCTTTAGTTTGTACTATGGCATGTGGCATGACTGAAAAATTTTAATATATTGTACAGATATGTAATATTCTTCATCCAAACATTTTACAAGAATGAATTATACAAGTACATAGGAACATATAAAAATGGCTATACATGGTTCAGAACAAAACTCCCTCCAGTTCAGTATCTTTGTTCATGATAGCTGGCAGGAGTGCTTGGGGAAAGGATGTGAAGACAGGACAGGTGTAGAGTGATTTTTCTTGCTTGTATTTTCTCCTTGTGTTTGGCAACCTCAAAAGCATTTCTTGAGGCCCCTTCATTACTATATTTGATAATACTTGATGATTTTTCCTGTAAATTTCTCTTTTTGAACTCAACTTATACTTAGGCCTGCACAACAGAGTTTGGCACTGAGTGCCGCAAGGCAAATAGGCATTGTTTCGAAAAAGTACTTGTTTGCTTAAGCTTTTCTCCTGATAATTTAATTATTAGAGCCATCTCATTCATGACTTAACAGCCAGCGTTTGTCCTTTTGTCACATTTTGATGCCATTCATGATTTTATGGCCTTTGTCATAGCTACCTTTCAGTTGTCTTAGCTTTCAGACTGAAGAGTCTGAACTGTGTTGCCTCTTCCCTTTCCTCCTCAGGTCAATAGCTTTCAGAATGGGTGAGTGGCCAGCTGCCTTGGCTTGCTCAGCCTCTCACAGGGCAGCAGCTCCTACATTTGTTTAAACTGATTTGCCCCTGTGTCACTAACTCATGTGCTAGAGCAAGGCCTCAGCTACAGCAGGCCACAGTCAGCACAGAGCTTCCCAGCCATTTCAGGCCCAAGGTGTCGTGCTGCACTCCAAACAGAAATCCAGAATACTGTTACCTAAGTGTGATGAGACCACCGAGTCAGCTGGAGCTTGGAAGTGGGTATTTCTAGGTCTTTTCCTTAAAATGAGTTCCCCAAAGGTGAAAAAGGCTTAAACACCAAAAGACTGGCTTTATTTGAACTGGTAATTAAATAGGACAAGGGATTATTTTTTTTTTCGTGAAAGAAAAAAACACTAAATAAGATAGAATAGAAATAGAAATAAAAATTGTTTATAAACCATCTCCCCTTGCCATCCTATACTTCCATAAATCAACTTTGTTAAGAGGTGAGAAGCCACTTGAGCTGACTGAAGCTGAGTGGATAGGCAAAGGCTGCTCTGAATTGTAACAAATTGTACACATCTCCTCTAGTTTCTGGGAAGTTTTTTCATTGCAAGGGGAGTTTGAATGTCTGTCTGCTTTTCTCATTAGTTTCTTGGGTGTGCTGCAGGTTCTTCTACCTTTTCTCTAACCCCACAAGACTCTGAAAACTTTTCTTCCCTGAGCATAGTAAGGAGTGCGAGTTGCTTGCGATGACCAGAGCTGTGTCCCTTCCTTCAAGGAGTTTCACCTTAGTGCCTCTTGTGTTAAAAGAACAGAATGTAGAAGCTAGAACAGACAAATAGAACAAATACTGTCACACAGGTTTCACTGTATGATGGCATTACTAATGTCATCTTGTCACTTCCTTGCAGATCATCACCCTTCCATCTGCTATAGAAGAAATAGGAGAAGGAAAAGCAGCATCTTGTAATGCTTTTCTGTATACTCTAGAGTGGGATGCCAGCCTTTATGGAAACATACACCCATGGCTCAGAGAACCCTCTCAATTGTCTGCCTTGGTCCTGATTTAACACCTCTTTTGCCCAGCTGTCAGCTTCTGAAAGATTTCAGTGTGCTTCTGAGCCTAATGGGTGCTCATGTGGTACACTACATACTGTGGATAGTTCTTTCTGGAGAAACACTAAAAATCCCCCTGCAGTTCAGTAATACTGAGAACTAAAATGTTTATCCTTTTATCCCTCTGAGTCCAAAGATACCTTTTTGCTTATACCATTTGGACCCATTCTTTATTGCCTAAATTTCAACCAAGAAAGACCTCAGCAAAGCAATGACTTCCACAGAGTCTGCATTTCATATTTGATGAAATAAACCCAACAATTTGGATTTTATAATTTTTATAACAATTATCTACTGAAACGGATAGAACTGAGAGAGGGGTAACGGTACTTCTAAACCTTCTCTTATACAAAATCCTAATTCAAAATGCTGTTTACAGTGTATGTTATAAATGCTCTGAGCTTCTTAAGATTATTTCTGACCACAGATTAAAAATCACATAGGCATTTGACATGATTGAAATAGTGGGCTGCAATCTTCTATGCATATCCAGACTCTTGTACACTAGTGTATAGAATTGGGAAACCCTAAAAAGAAAACTTAGTATATTGAATCTGCAGATGTCCGCTTGTATTTTGAATCTTGGACAAATCTTTCTGGTTTTGGGCTGTTTTCTTCTACAGCTTAAAGTCCACAGGCTTCTGTATCTTGTGATATCTCAGATTTCTTGATCCTGATTTCTAGCTGAAGGTTTTGACCTGAACTCTGCCTACTGCATTTATTATTCTCTTAAATTCAAGCAAGCTGCATTCTACCTTCCATGAAAGTTTCTATCCTATGTGCTGACACTATGAAGAAGATGGAAAAACAGCAGTGGATCTTTGCCATTTTTGCTTGTGTAAGAAAAACTACTGCTTGATACTAATACCTAGCACTGAGTTCCTCACATCAATGCTGACTGCCATATTTGCAGACAGCAAGTGAGAACCCACAGTCTGGTTTTTGGAAGCAAAATAGCTGATCCATACTTACGGTAAAAGGGCTTATAACACTGGTTTGAACTCTTTCTGCTGCCCCATCAGCTTACTACAGGACACTCTTTCCCTGCTGGAACAGAGATAAAAGCTTCTCTCTTGCTTAGGAAGATGTCCCACCTGTCATGTAATGAGTCACCCGAAACCTTTCCCTAGTCACCAAACAGCAGCATTTGGTATGGTATGAGGCTGCTTGAGTTTATTTATGGATGCCATTAGGCTGACATCTTCCTGACTGAAGTGAGAAGGAAGAGGACAATGAATGATATTTATCACCTGCTGAGCTCAGTATCAGAATGAAATATTTACAGTAAACACTACATTTCTGGCTTGTGTTCTCCTTTCTTACACAAAGAGTTAAACAGTCAACAGTAGGATATTTGAGTTGTCGGTTATTTGAGAGTTAATAGCAGATTGAGTGAGCTCTTTAACAGCTATTAGACCAGTAACTACAGACCTTTTACAGACGCAGTACTGAATAGTTGAGGATTATTTGCATATGACTGTCTACAATTGACAGGTTTGCTGGTAAAGCTACCCTTGTACTGGTCATATCAACAAAGTCTAATCATGTAAACACAATTCATGTCTACATGACAAATGGGTAGAAAGGCCCATTTGCTGAAATCGGCTGTGTTCCACTAGAGGAGAAATAAGGTATATTATCCAAGTTACTTGTTTAGTATAACTGCATTTGCAGTAGAACTCGTAGCTGAGATGTATATACTGCCAAAAAAAAAAAAAAGTTGCATTCAGTCTGTATAGCAAGCATATTATGCCAAACATTCTTGTTGTGTAAGTAAATCCTACAAAATCTTTTGCGAACTCCATACCTCAGCCTGTTCTCTAAAGCAGCTAGAATTCTTTAGAAAGGACAGTAGCTTCCTAAACATGCTTTTGCCAAAGGGAGCCAACAAATATGTTCAGATCTTTTCTGGTGTTATACCACTTTTTGTCTGTTGCAGTGTTGGTACTCACTAAGCCAGAAGTCATTAACTGCCTGCAAAGTGCACTTGATTTTAGGGAGATAGGATTTTCCAAATCCTTCGCAATCTTCTATCTACCGGGTGAAAATCATATATTCAAATAATGAATAAGAAATATATAAGGAATTGACTACATAAGGGTTATCATTGTGGTGTATCTCTCACAAAGCTGATGTGTGTAGGGTTATAAAAAACAAAGTGCACTTTAAATTCCTTTTTTTTTTTCTCCACAGGATCACAATATCATTTGGTGATCGGTCATCTGAACRGGCAGCCAAAATCGTTACTTTTTAAGCATTCAAAAATGTTTGAATCAAAGGAAACAAAGAAGAGGAATGGCAAGTACTGAGAATGGGCTATGTACAAGTCTTACAAATGTATTATCAGTCTAGACATATGTTATGCCAAAAATACTAGGTGGTGATGCTATTGTGTTATCCGCAATACTAGGCTTGTGGCCTGAGCTCTCTGAAACCCTTCCTGCAAAATCTGTATGGGCATTTTCATCTTCTTGCTTTCCCCTTCCACTTCAACATGAATGTGCTGAGGCACCTCATTCCGTCCTTTGTGTCAGGACAAAGCCAAGGTGATATGCATGTATGGCAAACAGTCGGGTGGGGCTGTTGCTCTGGCATACAAGTTCCTTTGTGGCTCAAGACAGAGGAAAAGAGAGAGGTTCCTGTCCTGTGTGCCATCTTCTGATGTAATCTTTGTCATGCAGTTATTGCAGACTATGAAACAGTCCTGACCCTCAAATGAGATCAGATTGTTTATGAAGTGAGAGGAGAGAGACAACTACAAGGCCTGAAACCTAAAAGCCCTTCTTCAGAAACTTAAAGACTTGTGTGTCTTTTCACTATGGTGTATTTCCTTTTATTTTTTTTCTACCTATTGAAAAAGGTCAAAATATTACTCATTACTAATTAATATTTTTTGATCAGATATTTAATTTAAGATGCTCTTACAAAGAGATCCCTACAGATAGACCTCCAGGCCAGCACAAAACTTCTTGTGAATTAAAGTCTACTGTGTTTTTTTTTTTAAATCCTATTTGGTCACAAGTAATTAAAATAGTCTACAAATGATTCTGATTAATTCCATGTACGGGCAACTCTCATTCCTGAACAAACCAGTTTGTTTTAACTAAAATGGAATGAGGCACTTCTGCAATAAGAATGGCCCTGTATGGAATTAATCAGGAACAGTTCCATGTGTAGAAAAGCCTTAATTAACTTTTGAATGAGTTTCATTTGCAGTGTCTTTGCTGGAATGTATATTTGAATCTAGATGTATATATAGGATACTAAACTACTTGCAAATCAGGCACTAAATCTTTGGTTTAGAGTTTTTGCCAGAAGTCTTAATGATGATTTTTTTTTTTCCTTTCAAAAATTTTGTTATATATTGGTGGGAAAACAAAATTAGAACAAGAATCTTCTTAAGTTTTTAGTCAGTATGTTATGCTTTCTGATTTTATGTTACATGAGTAGCACTTTCCCTTTTTTAAGATTAGGTTCTTGATTTTACTCAAAAGTGTAAACCTCTTACATGCTTTAATTACCAAAGTTACTCTAAGTAATACCGAATGTTCTGGAGTGAACTTTCACACTGTCAACTTTCATTGCCAGAACGATTGGAAATTTCTTTACTGAGGTAAATTTATAGATTAGTATGTTAATAGATGTTTATGTTTATAGATTTGTTTGGTGTCCTTCCTGAGCTGTTTGATTTAGGACAAAAAGATAACATTATAGTCTAATGTTTTGGTTTATACTGGTAATTAAAGTCTCTTCAGTTTGAAATACACTACAGTCCATACATTTTGATATAATAGTGTAGTAAATCCCACTGTTGTATCTGTGAACATTACTTCTCCCAGTGAAATGATACCAATTACAGAATAAGAAGGATGTCTAAGACTAAAAAATATGCTTTTGTCTTTTGTTTCTTTTGAGTATTCACTAGCAGTAATTTAGCTAGATCTTTGAGAATTTCCATTAATTTTTTCTCTCTTTCTATTTTCCTTGAATATTAATACTTTTTCACCATCTGGCAAGATTTTAGTGTTAGTCATGTGTTGATAGACATTTCTTTGTATTCAGTTAAAATCATGATTTTGTATGTATAAATCATTTTCTTATTAGAAACATAGTTTTTTTTAATGGTGTCTAGAAAACCACTAGTCAGCTCTGATTTATCACAATCACTTGTATATAATAAGAGAGGATGGAGTGTTGGAGAACAAAGCAGATTCCAATACTTCTGAGTGCCTTTGTATATGAAATATGTCCACAATTTCATTAAATATGTTTCTCTAAAGAAAAAAAGTCTCCATTTTATTCTCTGCTTTTAATATTTTCTTTCCTTCCTGAATAGGACTGACGTCAAGTATATTTATATCAAGCCACATGACTGGTGTCCCCTGTTGGTGTGGCACTTAAGAAGAGTTAAGAAATGCTTTTTGTTAGGGGAAAAAAGAAGCAAAGGCCTCAAAATCTTGTTTCCAGAATGAACCGTTTGTTTCCTTATTTAGTAGAAGCATCGGTTACCTGCTCAGAAAACCCTCGCTTAACTGAATTGCCTGAATTAAAATTTATACTGTTTCTTTTGTGTCCTCCATTGCACAGGCATTCCTTGACTTGTTAATCAGAATTATGTGAGGTATCTGCTTGAAATTATAAACTTTCTGTAAGAATCTGAGTGTTCGTAACTTTGTTGTGCCTACAGTTTTTCAAAACATGGATACCCCGCACAGTTGCCACAATAGACTGGAAAAGAATTACACAGAACAAAATAAGTGGAGGTGACCGTAGCCACAGATGGTGGCAGTGCTCAGAAATAACAAGGCATTGGACAGTGGACTTGCATACTGGGATGGTGGTACGAGGCTAAGCCAGCTCAAGTGTTTAGGCCTGATACCAGTCATTCAGTACAATTAAACAGGATGTACTGTGTTTGAGACCTTTTTTTTAATAGTTTCTTGTAGCATTAGAGCTGCACATAAAATGAAGGTTGAGCTACAAAAGCATACTCTAGAAACTCTGTTCAGGGTTGTGAGAATAACTCACATTCCAACCCAAAAGATGCTGGAAAGCMACCGAATCAGGGATTTGGCATTAAATCAAGCAAGAATGTTGGAATTTTACTCAGAGCTATCTACAAAAGATCATGTAGCCCTGAGATGTCTTAGAAACTTTTTCGAACAATGATTTGTTCAAGAAAATGCTCTATGTTAAAAGTTATGAAATTAAAAAAAAAAGGGGGGGGGGGGGGAGGGATTTAAATAACTCGATACAGGTGGAATTGTCACCTGTATTCCTTCCTTACCTTTGGAAGGAGGAAAACAATGAAATTTTAACTGGCATTTAACTTACTATTGTATGCTGTAGAGCTGATAGGCAGAAGCATGTGAATTTGGGCCATATAATTGCCTTATCAGCCTTTGGAAAAGTCCAGTTCTTTACATACCTGAATTGTAGACTTTCAGAATTGACTTATAATGTCAGTTGCTGAAAAATGTTATTTACAGATCTTAATCTTAGCTTCAGCTATTTGCTGCTATGAATGTAGATTACTCCAGATTCACACTTCAGCAGAGTAATGAGAAAACGATCTACTCTGAGAGGAAATAAATTGTGTACTGTGTTAGTGTTAACATCACTGGAATCTTCCCTCGATTGCCCGCACATGCTGTTGTCCATCCTCCCAAACCTTCTGTTTATCTCTTTGAAAACAGATTCTGGCATGCTTCAACTTTCTTACTAATGAGGTGGTTTCTCAGTCTTGGTTAAAGGAGGATAGGAAAGGAAGTTATAKGTAACGGTTCATTTTGGAAGCGAGATTTTGAGAGGTTTGCTTTTTATTTCCCTTTTTCGTTCACTTAATCAAGGTAGAATCTTTTCTGTCAATTTTGAATTACTCTTCTATGGCTATTTTTATAGAAACTTGTAACAGGCCTAAAGACAGTATCTGGCCCTTCTGTTGAATGTTCTTTGAATATTGGATCCAGCTTAGTTTCACTCTGCATGACTACATGACACAGTGTAGTGTTGTGTAGAAATAGCTGAGTTAGCTCAAATCATGTTATTTGCCAGAGCAGAAATGATCTAACCAAGTTGATGCAGAGCTTTGAATAATTACTGCTGTACCTGGAAGACACAAATGGTGAAGTAGGGACTTCGATTTGCAGTAGGAGGGAGGCTGTTCAAAGAAAGCTGAACCCTATAAAACTCAAGTTCTTTTAGAAAAGGATAAAGTTCAGTGATTTGGCAATATTGACAGCCCTCTGGTATTTCCCACTGCTTTACAAGGCTGTACATGAGCCTGTAGAAGTTAGGACTCTGACACTCCATGTGTCCTGCACAGCAGTCATTGCTCTGACAGCCCCAGTAAACATTTCTGCATACATATCATTTCCACATATATAAATAGTTACTTGTTGCTGAAGGTAAATTGCCTCTAGTTCCAAGTCAAGCTGCTTACAGTTAGCTTGGTCACTTCTGTCATACTATAGGATCTGCAGTAAGTATCCTGATAGATGTCACATGCATTTAGTGCTGGATGCTGACTTCTTGTCATACGGATAGTTCTGTCCATCTGATCCTTGCATATGACTGGGCCTTGGAAGCAGATCTTGATATCTTACTAGTGATCCTGTCTCACATTTTTATAAAATTGACATCTAAAGCATTCAAAAATCATAATTTAGATCACAAGAAATCATTATATGGCTTAAAAACTAGAAGCTTGAGAAAGACACACATTTCTGGTTCTTTTTGTCTGCTTTCTTGTCTTCTAGTGCTTTGGATTTGCATTTTCAAGCTTTAGAAAATTAGAAAAGTTTTCTGCCAAAACCAAGTGTTCAAAATAATATATTAGGCCTCCAAAAATAATTGATTTTAGAAGTATGACATGTTATAAAAATACTTTGGCATAGATTTCTGGGTGGGTGTCAAGCTTTTGCTGTGCATGTACTTTATACTTTGGGGGCCTAAATCACTAATAATCAGACTGGAAAGTTATGTGGGTTTTTTTTAATTGAGAAATTTAGCATTCACATGGTTCTGTTAGTTTGAAGAACAATAAATGCACCACTTGTGATAAAAACTGCATCTGTTACTTTACTGTATTATCTTGATGCATCTACTTAATATCTGGCTAATTCACTTTGCAGTAAAGCGAGGGGATCTGAAAACACCCATATGAAACCCTRGTGAGATGAAATTAGTTTCAGAGAATAAAAATAAGGTTTGCAAAGTTATTTATGTCCTTTATGTATGTTAAAATACTATTTCTGTTGTAGAAATCAAGATCTATCTACATCTAGTTATTATACTTACTATGATGATGAATGTTCTAGAGGTGCCTAAAATAAAGGTATAAACAGTTACACTTGAATTTAATGTTCATGTCCAGAAAACAAAGGAATAGCTGGCAGATGCTCAGTACTAAATAWTGTTGATCCGTGTGACATTTTACTTTGACCTTGTGTAGTCTGCACTAAAGCATTGGAAAGGTAGCGCTTTCACTTTAACAGCTAATTATGTAAGTCAAGAGACAGAAAAGACTTAGGTCAGGATGTTCCTAGTTAGGAAAAGGAAATAGAAAAGCATAAAACATATAAAGAATTGTATAATAATAGTCTTGGAACATGATTTTAAAACTAGTAGCTCTCGAGTGTTTTCAGCCCTAAGTCTATATGAGCTATTCACTGAGAGCGCTAACATTTCTATGATAATTTCATTAGGCACTGAGCTTAGATAGCTTGCCACACTTGCAGTCCAGCACTAAAATGAGCTGAGGTCCTTGACTATAATGTTGAAATAACACAGGTGCAAGTGATGCTACTCAGGCAATTACTGATGGACTTTTGCCTAAAAAAAAAAAAAAAATTACTTTAGTGGTTCAGTTAACATGACTATTGTTCTGCATTCCCCATTCATTATAAACCTGTATTTTCTTAATTATAAAAATTCCATTACTTGTATGGGAGTACTTGGATTGCAGTGGGCCTTAGCTCCACATGCCTAGCATTGACAAAGTTCAGGTGACCGTGCGGAAACAGAACTTCAGGTGTCTTCAAGAAATGCGTTTGTGAAAACGTAGGGTTTGAAATACGTACGGAGTTTGGTGGGTGTCTGGCAAATTCTGTATCTAAATTCTGCTAAGACCCTTGCCAAATCTCTCTGTAGGTCAAAGTGGGTATTTAAGTAAAAAATAAGTTTTGCTGAAGGTATTGTAGTGTGACTCAAGTATCCATGTGAGTAACTAGAGTTCCAGGTGGGCTTATATGACACACATTGAAATACGTTCTCTTGCAGTGCTCTTGGTATGTCAGCTTGTTAGTTCTTAGGCAGCAGGCCCACTTGCACATTTCACGTGACATTTGCCCCTTTCATTGTAGTGTTGTGGAGTGGGACTACAAATGGAGCATGAGTATGGAAAAGTTACATATTCCATATTAGGTTGTGGTGGTGCATTTCCCCCCCGCCGCCCCTGGGCCGCTCCGCAATCTCAGATACCATACCCCCTACTATCCTTAATCGAATGGGATGATAGAAAGAGCTAATGGCTTATTAAAAAAGAGCCTTAAGCCACACAAGACCCAGTGGGATACTCGACTTTCCAAAACACTTCATCGATTAAATAATTGGTACGGACCCACGGGAAGCCCTGTGAGCCGAGCATTCTTTGTAAAAGCTGAGCCTAATACTCCCCCTTCTGATGAAAGAAAATGTCCGATAACATTACAGCCAGGCTAACTAAACCCCATGGCCCACTTGCTTGGGAAGTTACTGATAGCAGTGGTGCAAAACATAGAGTCAGTACTAGATGGATTTTTCCTTCTTTCTAAAAAGGGGGTAACCCGTTCGGCCTTCCCCACCGAAACATCTTCTCTCTTTTTTTTTTTAACAGGAGAAAATGAATCTATATCAATGGCAACAACAACGGCAGCATGCCCCCAACCCAGTTTTGTTTTTCCTCTTAATTGGGATTTGTATTTGTAATTTTACCAAAATTATGGGATATGACTTTAATTATTCAGCTCCTGAATTTACAGCTGATTACAACCCATCAGCTGTTACAATCAAACTATACATCTTATCAGGATTTACTACCTACCCCCATTGGAATGAATCTTACATTGGTGAAAAAACTGTTACAACATGATGACCTGAGTCAATTGCTAAAATGAATCGAAAACAACGGACAAAAAACTCTCATTACAATCCATCATGATGCCGAGAAGATACACCATGTACTGGAAAGAGTGAAGAAAGATGGAGAACATCACTGGTGGGACACCTTATTTGGATGGTCACCAACAGCCACAGGAACCCTGAATCGGATGTTACATCCCATCGTGATTTTACTGATTTCTGTTGTATTATGCTTGCTGTTGAATATTGTTCTATATGTTAAAGTGTGGAAAATAGCTAGACGGGCAGCACTATTACCAAAACCTCCTCGCATATGTAACATTGCTTAATCACATTTAACAAAACCTTAATAATTAAGTAGACCAGTCAAAAATTTCCCTCAAATTACAATTGGAGTATGGCATTGATCTGTTTATAGGCACAGAGGCAAGAGGTGACCACACCGATATACTCTGTGATAAAGATGGATTGACTTTAGTCACGGGGTGGATTGTGGTGGTGCATTTCCCCTGCCCTCCTGGGCTGCTCCACGATCTCAGAAACTCCTGTTTCCACCTTGGCCTTGGTGTAATGAGTCAGGCGGTGAAGCGTCCCTTTACCATATCAGGAACTCTTGCGTAGCTGAGGTTGGGGAATGTACTGATCGTACCAGGAACTCCTGCTGCCTCACCCAACTGGAGGACAAGAACGGTGATAATTGTCATCTCCTGATACCCTTATCTGAGTCATAGCTCAAGTGGAATGATACTATTGTTACTGAAACCTTGAGAGTTTTGACGGATGACAAAAGCCAATCATCTTGCGACCCTATAATCAGCAGTCCCAAGTGAGGCCCTTTGAGTTCTCCTGGACCACAGCTGGCTGCGCCCAGAATCTCCCTCTGAGTGGAACGCTCCTCAGAGTTCGCAAACTCTCGAGTTTGCGATGTTCAGAGGACCGTCGCCGGCTGGGACCTGGGCTGCAACACTCCTCGAGGCTCAACCCTTCACCCGTTGAGAAATGCCAAGGCGTTTTACGTGAGTATTTCACTGAACTCAAGGGGGGTTTTTAACAGGTATGTCTTTGTATATTTATCTATCTTTGTTATTAATTAAAGTAGAACTACTAGAATTTCACACAGTAGTCAGGGACTTATCACTATTTACAATTTACTTAAACAGAATGAATTTTTATTCCTACTTGTTATTGTTTAGACATACTGAGGTGACTTCAAACTACTAGATGTGTTTTACCACTGTTTCTAAAACGATGAAGCTGAAGCACCTCATTTTTATAAGAGGTGTCTACACTCAAGGTTTCTGTTATAACATCTGTGTCCCTCATTTAGACAAAGCTGTGTTCTTATTATTACATTCCTTCCAGGAATGACAGTTTTACTGCAGTGGTACAAACCTAGTGTGTCAATGCTAGAAGCGCTTTGATTTCATTGAGATACTCTAATACTGATGAACTGTAGATAAAATGGTTATTCCACTTTGAATTAATTTCCTGTCTAGAATAGTTCATATTTAAACCCTAAAAGCTGAGTAAATTTGTTCATCTTCATTAAATTAAAAGTCTGTTTTTAACCTGTGTGATCTAACTAGAGGAAGAATTATTTTTCAGAACTCCAGTCTACATGGCTAAGTTGAAAACCATTGGGGAGTCTAGTCTCTGCTTTGCTAGTTCATATGAGAAAAGTGAATTTTGTGTCTTCAGTAGAACTTGAGTTCATCTTAATTACCATGCCAGTTCTATACTGCTAAGGCTTACTGGCACAATGTGTTGCTAACCCCTAAAAATACAGTTATGCCAACACAAAAAATAACTCTAATAGTTTGTCAGTGTTGTTTACGTGGGTGGTCTGGTTGTGTCCAGAAAGAAAGTGGTAGTGTCCTGCATTGTCACAAGGAGTGCAGCTATGCCAACTTAGTGTGACAGCCAAGATTCTTCTGGTACAGGCTAGCTCTTAGCCAATTAATAAAAGAATGTGGGGAAAAGACAAATGCCATGTAAGCCTTCCAGTTGCAACTAAACCCATATTATTCCAGTTTATTTGAAACTGAAATATTCAAATCAGCAACATAAATGGTTTCTCGAAATCAATACCTATTAAAACACCAAAAAAATGGTGCTAATTACAAAATTTAATGTTGAGTTTAACCAGCACTTGTGTTTTTTACTTTAAATTGAGGCTTGTTAAAAATCTATATGCGACACTAATAGTTCTTATACTGATACTATGGTTACTGAGTAATCACATCCTTACTCAAGTAAGAGGAAATGGATTTTTGTCTCAATTGTATATTCAGCTTTGCTGGGTATTTTTCCTGGCGGGTTCTGTGAAGCCGGAACATTACATATAGAATCTGAGTTGGACTGCAACAATCCCCTGTTGCGCAGACGCCATGACTGCTTTTTATTATCCATAGTTAAGGAGGAAAAAAGAAAGTGACAATGGTTTTATTTTAGTGTTTTCAGACATGGTTTATTTGTTTAATTGTAGTTTTTGTTAGCTTTTCCAAAAGTATTGAAACTGTCTTTCTACACATTTCCAGCTGACTTAAATCCCTTCACTGCTGTAACCCTGTATATAAGCTACTTTCATAACTATGTGAAATAAACTCTTCTGTAAATCAGATCAGTGACAAATGAGTGCTACTCAAATCAGAAGCACAAGAATCCTATTTTCTGAAATTATTCAAGAAGAAGAAAATTGATGGTCAATGTGTAATTTTAAGGTAGCTCCATTTTGCATATGGAAGACAAGCTCAGGGCTTGTTTACGTACCGTGTAGTGTCTGCTAAGAACACAGGAATGAGGGCGTGTGCGAGTGAAAGTATGAACAACTCTGTCTACAGCTAAATTAACTTGCAGAGTAGACTGCTCAAAAAACTACAGAAAAACTGCACAAGCACTATGTTTTATAGTCTTCCAGCCAAGATTTTTGCTGTTCTATTTCTGTGCTAGAGCAGAAGTCAGGACGGGGAACAGAAGCAGCCTTGGTGCCCATTCTGAGCTGTGCCAAGGAATGGACAAACCAGTGTATTCTGATCTTGCCCTTTATTTCTTTAACATCCTCAGGGAGGGGAAAATGGCAGTATTGTTGCAGCACCCACACAAGAGCCCTATGCTGTCCAAAGACATCTCTGATGGAGGTATTAAAGCCTTTATCCTTCATGTAAGATTACTTGATAGCACAAAATCTGAACTTTCACCTTTTCTCTGGCGTCATGATTATGGGCCTAATTTTCTACACTTTAGCCAGGTTATTTTTTCACTTAATTTAATGGGAGAGTTACCTGAGTTAGAAATTATACGGATATTGGAGTTACTCCTTCTGTCAGTAATTCAAGACTTAAACCATTACAATTTCACTGACTTCAGTGAAAGTACATTACATTGGCCAGTAATAGTGTAGCTGAGAAAAGGATCGGTATCTGCATGTTTTCTACCGTGTGATATTACAGGAAGTAAAACAAAAGAATGTTGAATAAAAAATCCACCTTTTTGTCTTCCTTTCGTTTTTTAACATCTTACTTGAACATGAAGGGGTGGGTAGAGAAGTATTATGCAGTATAATCATTGAAGCATTTATATTTTTCTAGCTCATATGTATACCTCATGGGAGAGATGAAGACTTTTAATCTGTTGTACAACTTACTCAATTTTTATGTTCTTTCAACTGCTACAGTGTTAAGTTGTATTCATTTGGAATCAAAGTGTGCTTTAGCTAATTTATCTTCCTTGTTCTGTCTCATAAAATTCAAATGACTAGAAGTCACTGGATAGTTTTATGTGGGACCTTGCCTACACAGGAGAGTTTTATTCATGTTGATGCCAATGGCTTTACATTGCAATGACCTTATCCACTCAGGAATTATGAAAAGATTCAAAAAGTTCTGGTGATGAAATAGTATTTTCAGGCTTTTGCCAGAGATCATCAAGGGAGCTCTGAACCGAGACATGAATGCTGTGATCTCAGCCAGGACCTTATGACAAGTCAATAGCAAGGGTATGAAATGCCTTTAAAAGAAAAAGAACCATCTAATCGTGATTCCTTGCTTATTGAGGAGCTGCCCACATCTTTGTCCTAAGCCATCACTTCTGCTGGCTGCTGACTTGGAGACCAGTAAGGCTTTTGATATGAGAACTTGTTAAAAGCCAAGGGCTTTTCTCAGGAAAAAAAAGGCTATCTGAATTCCAAATGATTAATAAATCATGGACTTGAAATAAGCACTCAGCCTTACAATCTTGTCTTCAGTTGACTTCCTGGTACTGAGAATGCTCAACCTATTAACCTTGCAGGAGACACCACAATTGGTAAATATTTATTTTTGAATTCCATTTGTCTGAATTGCGAATAATCGCTTTGCGTGCTTACAGCTACAGTTGGGTTGCTTTTGTCAGGTGCAACTTGACATGATTATGTTAAGTGGATGTGAATCAACAATCTTTCTGAATATGATTCCTGCATGGTAAAAATAGGGACTGTTAGGGGCCCAGTTAAGAATGTAACACAACAGTAAGAATTTAATAGTTTACCTCACTAACCCCAATCTTTGTAACAGTCAGTCTGGTTCCTCTTCCCGCTGCCTCACTGTAACACTTGGCAAACCTGATTTTTAAAAGTCACCACAGAAAAATATTTACAAAGTGCCTTGCAAATCAAGAGCTAACCAGTACATGAAGTAAATGTCAAAGTGTCATCATAGAAAATATTAAAACATTCATCAAATGCAGTAGTTTTAGACATTTTCCAACTATGAAGTACCGTATTTTCAATGCTACAATATTTAAGGTGGTATCTTTGCAAACCTGAGGCCTGTGAAAATGTATAGAGCAGATACAAATTTGTAATCCTGAACATACTGACAAATCATTGCAAGATTTCATTTTCTTTTACTATATTTCACTTCCCCTCAGCTCCCCAAGAGATTAAAATGTAATGTTATGTGCACAGATTCTTTAAAGTCTCTCTCAGACTGTTCTAATAGTTCAAGTCAGAGATGCCTTATCATTTATGTTCAGAAGAAACAGCTATGACATTTCAGTCATTCAGAATGTCAGGTGTGCAACATCAAAGCATATTTCCTGGACTTCTCTCAGCCTTCTTAAGAAGAACCTTCTCAACCTTCATTCACAGAGATCAGCATCACATTTTCCAGTGTAAAAGTATATGTATATTTGCAAATGCTACTACTATCCACAAAACTAATGACTTAATAGCTTAATGACTTCATGACTTACAAGCTCTGTAAGCATTGTGTTGCAAGACCACTTGCAAAAGATACAATTGCAGTTGTCCCTTATATCTCTGAAAGCTCTGACAAATAATTTACTGCCATGATGCACAATAGTTGACAAATCATAATGGCTGAACTATCTGTGGCCTTCCAGAGTTAGACAAGTATCTAAGAAATGGAGCAAGCAACAGATATAGAACTAAATGTAATAAACCATCCATCTGTTTTGATTGTTGAAAGATCTTGCAGAAACAGAACAATTAATTTCTTATCTCTGTGACTGTGCCAATGATGCCAAAATTTAGTGTTGTTTGCCCATAACAAAGTACTTGAAGGCAGTCCACCCACTCAAACTCCACTGACACAGAATGTTTCTGAGCAGCCCCATGGTTTAAGTGCTGGCAGCAAATGCTCTAAAAAACACAATCTTTAGCAAATCTGGAGTCACGTGAATGAAAACTGGCAGTCTGTGAGGATGACTGTGCCTGAAGTAGCAAATAATCTTTGATTATATTATGATGGGGGATGAAAAAAGGTCAAGAAGTTATTCCGAAGTCTACTCTGTGATTCAGTTTTGTGGTGGGGCAGGGAGGTTGTCACTGAGGTAGTGAATGCAACTGTATGGCTGTCAAGAATACAAGGAAAGTATCAAAAATAGTAATAAAAACATAAATGGTGCTTTGTGATTTCATAATAGTGTCATAAACTGTAACCGTTCGTGAAATTTTTAAGTTGGCTTAAGGACTAGCTATATGCAATCTTAGGTAGCAGCATATAAAGAAAAAATGACACAGAGAAAAAAATATTTAGAGGAAGAGTGTTGAAGAGTAAACATGTGACATCTACCATGCTGGTGAGATGCCAGTAATCATTAATTTTATTTCTTGTTTTTTCAGTCATTATAGTAGACATTTGAATACATCAGCTTTAAAGAAAGACCCTAGCCTGGAAATACCATCACTGCAAAATAATTATTATGCTATACAGCATTTCTTGTAAGTGACTACATATTTCAATTTGTAAGTCTTAACAGCAAGCCAAGTTCATGAATGTTAAATCCACACATATATCCTATATTGATGCTACTGAGAAAAGGAAAGAGAGCAATGTATTAGTGAATGCAATGAATAAAAAAGATCAAGCTATGAAAACTTAACAGAATGCCTACCAAGGTACTGGAAACCAAGAGATTGTGCTCAGGAGGTAAACACTGGGCCACATCTGGAATTGCATCTTTCAAATTAGAGAAGCTGAATGGAGTTATAATAGTTAATGTGTGTCCAAGTATTTTCAACAGGAGAGGTCACAGAAATAGGGACATGTTACCGAAAAGCAAAAAAGGTAATGTAAAGCAGTGGAACAAACAGGAGAGATATCTTCTCCTTGTCCCTATTAAGAGTTGATAGAATATGTCTGTTTTGAGAGAATATTCAAATAGTTTTCTTTTCTAAAAAGTATAATAAAATTGATCATTTTCAAAAGCAATGCGTATCTGGCATTGTCCTGGATCCTGTCCTGTGTTGTTAAAATTTGTGTCAAAATTTATCCTGAGCAGAGATTTTTCTCTCTCTGTAGCATCTGCTACTGCAATTGTCAGAGTTCGGGGATAACATGAACCATTGGCTGGACCCAGAAGGGCATTTCTTGTGCTCCTGATTACTAAATCTGACAGAATGGTGGGAGATCCTTTCCTGAGGCTAAGAGCAAGGGTGGGGGGAGAGAACGGTAACACAGACAGTACAACTTCTGTCCTAAAAACCTACATTTACATCACATTAGATATAATATGAGATCAAACCTTCACTGCTACTATAGCACTGCTCATTTGAGTTTGAATGAAGTGTCCTGGTTTCGGCTGGGATAGAGTTAATTTTCTTCCTAGTAGCTGGTATAGTGCTGTGGTTTGGATTCAGTATGAGAACAATGTTGATGATAGCACACTGATGTTTTAGTTGTTGCTAAGTAGTGCTTACACTAGTCAAGGACTTTTCAGCTTCCCATGCTCTGCCAGGTGCACAAGAAGCTGGGAGGGAGCATAGTCGGGACAGCTGACCCAGCTGACCAGCGGGGTATTCCATACCATGTGACGTCATGCTCGGTAGATAAACTGGGAGTTGGTCGGGGTGGGGCGATCGCTGCTTGGGGACTGGCTGGGCATCGGTCAGTGGGTGGTGAGCAATTGCATTGTGCATCACTCATTTTGTATATTCTATTCATTATTATTATTATTATTATTATTATTATTATTATTATTATTATTATTATTATTTTCCCCCTTCCTTTTCTGTTCTATTAAACTGTCTTTATCTCAATCCACAAACTTTACTTTTTTTTTCCAGTTCTCTCCCCCATCCCACTGTGGGGGGCGGGGAGTGAGCGAGCGGCTGTGTGGTGTTTGGCTACCTGCTGGGTTAAACCGCAACAGTCCTTTTTTGGCGCCCGACGTGGGGCTCGAAGGGTTGAGGTAATGACAGATCTGACCAACGCGTGTTAAGGCAAATTTGTTATAGGCATTCATTATATGGGTTTAATAGTCGCTGGTCACAATGTTGATTTGTTGATATGGGTGAGACACACGTTCTTTGTCTTGTATCTCTGAGAAATCCTTTGGAGCCTAGGAATTACACAAAATACTTTTTTCATAGGAGGTAGGAGTATGCAGAACGCTTTTCACCTGGCCCTGAGTAAAAGAATGTCTAAAAAATTCCTGAAGGAAAAGATTATAGACTTTTCTCTGTTTTTTTTTATTATTTTTTAAGAGGGTAAGGGTGGTTTTAAAAGTAGACATCCCATTCACCTAAAAGATGTGTTTTATAGTTGTGTACTGTGTGGCTTTGGCTTTTTTAGGAAATTCTACTGTTGTGTTGTTTGCATGTCACCTTTAATATAGTGATTCAGATATCAAAATCTTTGTTTAAAAAGTATTGTTCACATCAATGGGCCCAAATTATTTTTAACACTCATAGATTTGAGAGCACTAGCTGATCTCAGCATTGATATAAGCAGTGATTATGCAGATCTCCCCCTTTTACCTCTACCACTTTATCACACCTCACAGCTTCTTAGCTGCTCCAATCCTGAAAAATGAAACTTACTTTTTTCTGGAATGCCTTTAAATAGCAAACTTCTGTATATGCTCAAAATCAACCATATAATTTAGCAGCAAGGAAGAAAAGGAGAAGGAGGGTTAAAACAGGACTTCTAATATCTTGAAAAACAAGTGACTGTTCAAACCTTGATACTGTAGTTTATTGCTTTTTACTCATCTCTGCTACTTGTTCCTTGCTTTGTGTTCATCTGAAAGGGAGAAGAATAGGTGATAGGTATCGACTCATTTGATTTCTCTTGCTATTGAGATTAATACTAAACTATTAACATCTTCCTGCAATGCATTATTAATTTATTTGTAAACAAATTATATTGCATTTTAGGGACTAAATTATGTCATTTTGATATGAAAGTCTGGATTTTTAAAACTAATTTTAAAAACTGATCTAGTTGCTTTCTTTTCCACCTGCTTTTTAAAATTTAGCCTGAAGAGAGGCAGAACAGGTTGAAGGATATTTAGAGTGAGAGATGTTCAGACTTGGAGAATATGATCCAGCAGAGTCTGTCCTGAGGTCATTTCTATTTAATATTATAATTTAGCACTTGGATAGTGGAAAGGAGAATGTGCTTACAAAATTTATGAGTAGGAGCAAGCTGGAAGAGAGGGCAAGTACTGTGAAGGGCAGAACTATCTTAACAAATTGGAATCATGGTCCACAGTTGGGAGAATAAATTCACTTAATAGATCTGGAAAATCAACACTTACGAAGCAGAAATGAGATACACAGAAACAAAACAAGGAACGACCATCTGTCAGTTAGACAGCAGAAGGAATCCAGAGCTTATTCTGGATAGCAAGATATATATAAGCCAGTAATACAGTAGTATCACAAAAGACTGAAATAATGTAGTTTTGGGGAGATGTTTGCAGGAAGGTCATGAATGAGATAATGAATTATTCTGGTATGCTCAGCACTGGTGAGACCTCAGCTGGAATGCTGTGTCTGGTTTTTGCACCACACGCTAAAAAGATGTAGACAAACTATAGGAGGTGCAGAAGAGATCAACAGAAATGAGAGGTTCAGTCTGGATGGTTTCCCAAGGCCTCATCTAGCTCTACATTCCTGTGAAATAATCTTTGAAAGTTTTATCTTCTGTTTGCCAAATGTACTTTGCATATTGTACTTCTGTAACTTGCCTGTTTTCACCAAGATTACATGATTGTAAGAGCCAGTTTATCCATTGCAACTGTTTGAAATATGAAATCCTGATTTAGTTGAAATCTGTGTGAGTTTTAATACTGACTTCACTGAGACCAGGACTTGGCCTGAAATGTTTATCAAAATGTAACATTTACTTCTCAGTTTTATTTTGCACTTTATTTTTATTCTGAAGTTTATAGTAAACATTAGTTGTGCGTAAAAGTAATTATTGTTATCAGCATAAAGGAATGATTGGGTCTAGATGAATAAAGGGTTGAAATCTAGTAGATTCTATGTTTATACCTTCAGTATGGTTGCCTTTTTGCCCTGGCCATGTTCTCTATGCCCTGAATTTCATCTCTTGTGAAACAATGATTCATAGCTACTTTTTGAGGATTAATTCTTGTTTGTACGGATTTGAATAAGAATTATATGCTAAACATTTTTCTACAGTGATGTCATTTGTTACATTTTCTATAACCATTCTTTATTCTTTCAAATCCATTAGAAAGTGAAGTAAACTCATAATTAAGATTAGGTATGCACTCAGCTGTTCAACAGCATTTGGTAGGTTACAACTATCACAATTCCAGGAATTACAATTTGGAGATTTATATGGCTGGAGAAATGGGCTGACAGGAGCCGCACAAAGTTCAACAAGGGGAACTGCAAAGTCCTGCACCTGGGGAGGAACAACCCCAGGCACCCCCAATATATGCCTGGCTGGAAAGCAGCTTGACAGAAAAGGACCTGAAGTCCTGGTGGACACCAAGTAGAACATGAGCCAGCAACGTGCCCTTGTGGCAAAGGTGGCCAACAGTATCCTGGACTGCATTAGGAGGAGTATTGCCAACAGGTCGAGGGAGGTGATTCTTGCCGCCGACTCAGCACTGGTGAGGCCACACCTGGAGCACTGTGTCCAGTGCTGGGCTCCCCAGTACAAGAGAGACATGGACATATTGGAGAGAGTCCAATGAAGGGCCACTAAGGTGATGAAGGGACTGGAGCATCTCTCCTATGAGGAAAGGCTGAGAGAGCTGGGACTGTTCAGCCTGGAGAAGGCTCAGGGGGATCTTATCAGTGTGTATAAATACCTGAAGGGTGGGTGCAAAGAGGACGGAGCCAGGCTCTTTTCAGTGGTGCCCAGTGACAGGACCAGAGGCAATGGGCACAAAAATGAAACACAGGAAGCTCTGTCTGAACATCAGGAAACACTTTTTGACTGTGAGGGTGACTGAGCACTGGCACGAGTTGCCCAGGGATGTTGTGGAGTCTCCATCCTTGGAGGTAGATATTCAAAAGCTATCTGGACATGGTCCTAGGCAACTGGCACCTCCAGAGGTGCCTTCCAACCTTGACCATTCTGGGATTCTGTGATTCTATGAATACCTCGGAAATAGAAGTAACCTTCATCTAAATATTGGTTGAAAGAATAGGGCACTACAGAGCCAAACAATGTAAAATATTAGCAAAAAGCATATGGTTAAAAGAAAAACAAGTTAGTTTTTGTACTTCTGTGAACAAAGAACCCTGAGTGCAATTATTACCTTGTAAGAATATTCATCCCATCAGTAATTTTGTTGAGAGATGTCTGGGAATGTTTTCATCTCCTAGATGGCCATTTACTGTCCTTGCTTCTTTTACATTTAACATCCAATTTAATCACTTGTCTTTTTCTTCAGAGCTTTAGTCTGAAATTTATACTCTCCCTTCCCAAATATAATACCTTTGTTTTACATTTAATTTTAAATAAAAGAACTAATTGTGTCCTTTTCATCATAAGTCCTCATGCTGTACTATCTTTGAAAAGGTTAAATATTTAGTTATTTCTATTTACTTTGCCAAACTCCTTTAAAGAAGGTTTTTATTTATTTTGACATTATGTTTCCTAAAAATAAGAGTATATGTCCACCTTTGTAGTTTGTGTAACATGGAATAAGATTGGTTATAGATTTCTTTGTCATGTATAGTGTTGACTATAAGACAGACTATTCATTCCATTAGACTACCCACCCTCTTGTCATTTAACATGTGCCATAGGATTCTCAGTGATTTTCTAAAAAGTATTATGATTTTTTGAACAATTTAAGCAATATCAGGTTTTTGTTAGGGAGGTGTCTAATCTGCTTCACTACCTGCTATTGCAGGCCTTTCTATATCCTTGTAAGGTTTCCTGCTTAGAAATTCAAAGGTAGGTAGACAATTCTCCAAGGTTTAAAACTGTTTTACTGTATGTTTTTCTGAATAGAAGTCCCAGTCCATAAATATAGTTGTTCTTGAGATTTTATTTTCCCTCTTCCACCACCTGAAGTTAACATTGTACAGCAGGCTACACAGTGAGTATGTACTTTTAGCTCAGTGTCGTGGTTTAACCCCAGCCAGCAACTAAGCACCACGCAGCCGCTCGCTCACTCCCCCCCGGTGGGATGGGGGAGAGAATCAGAAGGGTAAAAGTGAGAAAACTCGTGGGTTGAGATAAAGACAGTTTAATAGGGAAAGCAAAAGCCGTGCACGCAAGCAAAGCAAAACAAGGAATTCCTTCACTACTTCCCATTGGCAGGCAGGTGTTCGGCCATCTCCAGGAAAGCAGGGCTCCATCACGCGTAACAGTTACTTGGGAAGACAAACRCCATCACTCCAAACGTCCCCCCCTTCCTTCTTCTTCCCCCAGCTTTTATATGCTGAGCATGACRTCAYATGGTATGGAATACCCCGTTGGCCAGTTGGGCTAGCTGTCCCGGCTATGCTCCCTCCCAGCTTCTTGTGCACCTGGCAGAGCATGGGAAGCTGAAAAGTCCTTGACTAGTAGACTACTTAGCAACAACTAAAAACATCAGTGTGTTATCAACATTCTTCTCATACTAAATCCAAAACATAGCACTATAMCAACTACTAGGAAAAAAATTAACTCTATCCCAGCTGAAACCAGGACACTCAGACTAAATGTCTCCATTCTGTTTCCTTACAGACACTTCTTTTCAAGGTTATCCTTAAGGGATTACTTAGTAAAGCTTTAATGTTACAAACATTTGTTCCAAGCAGAATTTACACACCTGAAAAGCAAACTGCAAATGTAAAGTTTCTGTTATGTCTGCTGAATAACTTAAGAAGCTAGAACAAGCGGAGCATTTAGAACTTGAACTACAAATTAGCCTTTTACCATTCTCGCTCATGCCACTCACAAGTCCTCCTCGGTCTTCTGGGTACCCTCCCTTAGAGACCCTTTGGGTGGGTTTTTTTGAAGACATATCTAGAGCTCATAGAAACATGTGACTGCAGCAGATGTCAGCATCCCTAACCCGGATTAGTTGCCTAGTGCAATACAGGCGGGCAGTGTGATAACTGGCTTGAGTAAATGTCCCCTGCTCCATGAGGAGCTGCTGCAACTTCACTGCTGTGGATATTCAAACCCTAAACTACCAGTAAGCATGACAATCCTATTCCTTGTCTGCTGTGCAGACCTATCTCTTGTGTATGTAGAGTTAACCACGCTATAGTTAACATCTCTCTATAGAGAGATGTTTCTATAGTTAACATCTAGAAACAAGGAGGGGTTTTAAATCTTTATATATTTGGGATATGTGGCTATGTGTTAGTTTGCAAATAACTGCCCACAGCTAGGCAGGTCCATGATCTGAAGGATTTGTCTGTTAACTGGGCTGTCATAAAGTGAGGAAGCAATAGAGTGAAGCTAGTTTTTATGTGATGTAAGAAGAACACTAAAGTATGCATTTTAATATCTAGCATGATAAATGTTTCTTTTTCCATAGCTGATGGAGATATATTAGTGAAATATACAGAATTTTAATGTTGAATTTGCAGTTCACTTCTTCAGATAAATGTAAAATCTTCTTACAGCAATGTTTCTTTGCTTATCCTTTATGTATGCAATTTGCTGCATTTTGAAACTCATATTTATCATAGAATTGAATGCATACTAAAATAAAACAGAACGTATCTGCATTCATCCGTCACTGTGATATTATCTCGTGCAGCTCCCYGCTTCCCTTTCTGCCTCCAATGCCATAGGACCTTGCTTTACTATTTATTCACCCTTAGTATCTGGTTTTCATCTCATAAATCATGTTGACAATGAGCTAAATCCAAAATACATTCTGTCTTAACACAAGATTATATTTTGCCCCTTGGGCACAGTTAGAAAGTACATAAGAAGACACAGATTTTAATTTTGTCATTTTTCTTGTTTTCTTTTTAATACTCGTATGATCTTTCTCACTATGACTCTTACTTATTTTCCTAAATGGCTTATTCAAATACCACTTGATTCCCAGTTTTATTTCTTTAGTCTTGATCCACCCAACTCCTCTTAGCTTTCTACATCTGTGCTAATTTTCTCTTGCTCCTTGGTTCTTTCAGCCCTTTCAATGCCTTTTCTGCCCATTCATATTGACGCTCGTGTTTTGTCTTCCTTAGATTTGTGGGTGTTAGCAATTCACTTGATTTGGAAGAATGAGGCACATTTCTTCATTGGCTCACGTATTCTAAACCAAACTGCTTCCCTTCTCTGTTGGCACCAACTCACATGTGGTTTACTTAAAAATTGGTTCCAAAGCAAAAAAAAGAGGCTTCACAAAACAAAATTTTAAGCATAGTGTATGTATAATTACCACCTGAACTGTTGTTAATACAATGTTATTCAACCCATGGGGTGAGGCCTCTCTCAAGCAATTTATTTGACATACATTAAAATGGAAGTTTCTTATTACAGTAAGGATTTACTGCAAAGACTCAAGCTGAGATTAAAAATGCTTATGATGTTCTGAGTGAATATAGATAATGTACTCCTAAATAGAGCAAAATGTTTGTGTGTATATATATATTCATGTTTATATTTTGCATATTATTTGCAGCAGCTGAGCTTCTGTACTTCTGATTGTAGTATTTGTTCGATTGCCAGGGCAAATTGCTTGCTCTTTCTCTCTCCACTTGTAAAATGTGGATATCATTTATATTTGTAATACTATAAGAACTAATGTTAGTAAACCAAGGATAAATTATTATCCATTGGCCTGATTACCATCTCATTTATATCAATATAATTCCACTGAAAATGATTAGTCCCAATATTTGCTAATTTTTCTGAATTTCCTTGAACCTCCACCCCCCCGCAATTTCTGTTATCCTTAGAAAATCCCACTGATTTTTGTTCATTAAGCTTTAGTAAGTGATTTAGAGTAAAAGTGATTTACTGTATTTCTCTTTTTCTGGTGGTATCTCTTAGTTTACTTATACTGTTGTAGTATCAGGAAAGCACCAGTGTTTTATAGTACAAATACATAGTAAAAGTATGGTCCTTTCCAAAAAGAGATCAAAATCTCAGCATTGATTCAGAGTTCCAGCGATGACTGACAAAGTATAMAAATTTTAAAATACAGTATGAGAATAAACCTGTAGGCAGCTGGCTTAAAGTATACAATAATATCAGACAATATAGCCAAACTGCAGCACACCTGAAAATGTAACTAATTGTTATTAATCTCCTATAGTAACTCCTGGAAATTCCTAATGTTAATCATACCATAAATAGACAGTCATTCGCTATATCCCAACTAACTTGTTGCTCTCTTCTGCTTTGGCAATCAAAGATTGATCCCTGCTTTGCTCAAGGAAATGTGATTTGAATATTCTTGGCATAACTAGATAACCTTAAACTCTTATCATCAGTTTCTGATCCTAATGGATATGTCCTGAAAGAAATTGAATTTTGTTCCTCTACTTCAGAGTGATGTTATAACATTATTTTGTAATTCTTTAGTACCTTTCATCTAAGCTTATAAAACATACTTGCAAATATTGTTGAAAGAATATTACTAATATTGCAAAGTTAAGCACAAAAAATTACACAAAGCATTGCTCATGTTGTAATAGAGCAATTGCCTTTAGCCGTATGATATAGTTTCAAATTGCACAGTCACATTATTTCTTCGCAAGGGTCATGCTGCAGGCAGGAGAAAAATAGGTGGTGCTTGTTTGTGTGGTGCTTGTTTGTGAGGAAGCATTTGATATTGCATTTCCTCCTAAGGGTTTGAGATACAGCCCTCGAAGTTATTGCTGAGTGTACATCAGTCTGTCAGTCAGCTTGCTTTTGAATATCAGTTTGTTACCTAATTATGAACACATCTTTCACCTTTCAGAAGCCTAAGCTGTGTCGCCCCAGGTTTGCAACTTGAAACCTTCCAGATGCCACGTGTCAAAGAACAACCACTATTCCTAAATGAGCCAGGGCCCCCAGCCATGTGCAGTATGGCTGGCGTGATGATGACTGATGCACAGATTAACAGTGAAAAGGCAACCGGGAACAGCTTTTGAAACAACTCTCGTCAGGGCAGCAGTATGTGATTTTACATCATGGGACCCTCCATTCTCTTCTTGTAGTCATCAGACTAATTAACCACGCAGTTCTCCATCTCTGCAGCAAGCGAGAAAGGATGCTACAGAAAACAGGCTCAATCGGCACACTTACCCTCTGCACTAAGCATTGTGRGGGTTATATGATCATTTAATTAGAGACTATATTAGGATAAATACGCACAACAAGTGGAAATTACAGCAGCACAGGCAATCCTAATCTTGGCATTTCAAAACTCGCAAAAATGCCTTTTTTTTTTTTGTATTAAAGACATTTTACTTTTTTTTTTTTTTAATGTGCCATTGCCTGTGGTTTTATCGATGCATGTTGAATAACAAGAAATGTCATCGCTGACATCTACAGAGGTCATCAGCAAAGCAGTAACTGCTATGTTAACTGTAGAAACTCCTGCCAACTCAAGCTGACAAGCCAGCTCATACCAGCAGAGTGGTTGTCATGGGCCATTTCTAGCCTTGTTTCAAAGACAACAGATAACAGCAGGGTAACAGTGAGACCTCAGCGGTTTTGTCTCACCTTAAAATCCCCCTGATTTTCCTACTTAGGTTGCCTCCCTCAGCCCCGACCCCCACTGCCTGTCCTCCTGCAGGGGGGGTGCAGGGTGGATAATCTCGATTCTGTTCTTCAACTGTTGTGCATACTCAGCATCCCAGCTGCCCGCCTGAAATCCAGTGAGTCATTTTCAGCATCACCATCTACTCCCTTTGCTTCTTCCAAATCTGCGGATATATTTATGCTGCACACTGCAGCGCAGTGGATGCATAAATCACCTATCTAGACGTGTATATGGACAGGTGCTGCGAGTATCCTAGTGGCAGCAGCATGGAGCTCAGCTAGGTTAATTTTTCTTGCCAAGAATTCTCCTTTTACAAGCTGGTCTGCTTCTGCTGCCTGGTTATACACTTGGCTGCACCTGTTTAAAGTACCCTGAAAGAATATGCATATCCAGTGCTATGATGACAACCACCGTCAATGATTTTGTACCTCACAGAGACTCTTTGATCTAGAAAACAGTGTATTTGTAGTTGGCAGCCAATACGTGTTTTAAAATCAAATGCTTGTTTAATGAAGGGGGACACTGTGTGTGTCTTTTGATATTCTTTTGATATTCGTCACTGCTTACAGTACATGACAGGTTTTGAAGAACAAAGCTGCTGTGGCTTTCCTTTCTGTACTACTGCCTACTGGGATCGGAGATATTATAAAGTTATTCTTGGAGCAATTAGAGCAGGGGCAGTAAAGACAATACCTTTGAATCTCTGCTTTAAAATTCTGCATTAATATAGTTATAGTCTATAATTTTACGTAGAGGAGAATATATGGAGCCACTAAGCCACACTGACAGTGATAAATCTGAAAAGATATGAAGAATTTATCTGAAAATTTCTGAAGTCAGAAAAATTCTAAAGAGATAACATAAGATCTCAGAGAAACCCTGCCCTTCAACAAGAAAACTTTTAACTGAAGGTGGCATGTCCGGAAACTAAGTAAATGAGAATAAAAAAGATGCAAGACAAGAGGAGTGTTAAGAAAATAGAAACTTTAATGGCTGAGAGGCAACTCAGTATTCCAGTTTAGAAGAAAATACATCACTGTGACATAAGCCTGATTATCAAAGAGATTTCCACTAAAATTAGCAGCAGTAAAATAATTAATAATGGTGGTATCTGGGTTTCCAAAGTTATGTTTCAGAACTTTTTACAGCACCGTTGTATCAGTCAGAGCTCCTGTTTCTCTGAGGCTGTTGATATGAACAGGGAGGCCTGGCCAGCACTTCCTGGGACAATTTGGCTACTGTCTCCCCAATGCAGGTCACCACATATATTATCCTTTCATTGACAAATTTATCAGTCTTCATCTTGAAATGATTTACCTTTTTTTGTTACCATTGCTCGCATTGAAAAGCTGTTCCAGAGCCTCAAAACTCTCCGAGGATTAAAAATATTTTTCTAATTCCTAGGTTAAATGTATTCATGATCCATTTCAACCATTTCACATTTCTTATAAAAAACCCTGTCCTTTAGGTTGTATCTCTCTCCAAAATGTCATTTACGATCTGATTTCTGTGTGGTCATTTTCCCTGGCAACCTTCATTTTTGCAGACTGAGTACACTGCACTCTTTCAGTCGCCGGTCAGAGAGGGGCTGTGTGCTCTCTTTGTCATCCGAGTAGCCGTGGTCCAGTGTGAATTCATCTCTCCTGAAGAGTACACAGAGGGTCCAAAGCATTTGAGATGAAAATTCAGCATTTTTAAAAATAGTAGTATTCAAGTATCTTTGCCGGAAACACCTCCCTTTTACATTCTTCATGATACTTGCCTTTTTCACAGCTATGCACATTTTGCCTTATAGTTTGAATGGCTGATAGTTTTCTGACAGTTTTCTGTAACTGTCTTAAGTGTTTCTTTTCTTCTGGTATTTCCAGCTCTCAGCACATTGTGAAGATTCTTCTTGTTGCTCCCCAGCAGCATGACAGAGCATTTACACTACCACCACATTTCATTCCATTTTATTATTCTGTTCATTAAGGGCATCCAAATTTTCCCAGTCTATAGCCTGGTCTGTCTCTGGGTTGGTGACCAGCACGTTGTTACAGCCGGAAAGCAGAACTGGAACTCTGGACCTGAACCAAAAAAGCAGCTGCAATCTCTATTTTTTGAATCAGAACAGAACCCAAACCTTACTGGGAAGGCCTTAAACTGCAAGTGAGTTTTTTTGTCATTCATGCTTCGACTTCAATTTTTTGAACTTTCGTTACTGCAGGACTTCAGCCAGCACAAGCTCTGCTTTTGTACCATGGTGCTACCCTGCGCTGCTCAGCAGGCACCAGCAGGACCTCTTCATCTTGGTGATATCCAAGATGAACTCTAATTAAACTGCACCTGGGAAGTGAGGGCTGGCCATTGCTATGAATTGTCTTCTGCCACTGCTGCTAGCAGTGCTCTGCAGAAGCCTACTGGGCTCCATCAGCCTGAAGTTCCCCAGTAATCTCACCGGGGTACTTCACCGGATAGCAGTGTGGGGGTTTCTATACCTCTTTGCATATGTACATTCGACATACGTGCATACATAGATTAGTTCAGTACCCTATGTATGCAGGAGCAAATTCACAAGGGAAGGAAAATCCATCTCCTCCTCCTCTAGCATCTCGCAGGTGTCACTCATACATGCAGTCAAGTGCAGCATTGCAAATTCATTGCAAATTCATCCTCAACTGTATTTACCAGGGTTAGGATGGGATGCTGGTGTGCCTAAGCTCTGAGAGCAAGGAGACTTATCTTTCTTTGCTAGTTCTTCAGCTACAGTACAATTCGTACCAATTCCTGTCTTTAATGTTTAAAAAGAATGTTTCCACATTTTAGAAATTTCCTTTATAAGCATAAAGGTATGAAGGTATCTGTCTCTGAAGACAGATTATGCAAAAGAAAGTAGATTTAATGGAAATTTTTTCATTCCTATAACTGTGGAAAACACAGGGATCTTTTCTTTATCCTCCTGAGAAATCTGACCCTAACTGCATAATTAGGTGGCTGTAATAAAATGAAAAATTGCAGGATCAAAAGAGATGTACCCAGTTTTATATCTCATCCAAGTGAATATTATTCTGGTCTAAAGTTACACAGGATGTAGCAATGAAGTGTGGCAGAAATTCAGTCAGTGCTTGGGTTATACATCTGTGTCAGTGCATCTCTTATTGATACAGGCAGTGTATCTCTTATTACCTACAGATATGTTATGAAATCTTGAATTTATAAAACCTGTACAATTATTTTGCTATGACCATGGCCACCTTGGTGCATTATATCTGACATGAAGATGAAGGTCAACTCTTTTTTTCTACAGAAAAAACGGGAACCTGACATGACCTGATCAATGAAAAATATTTAACTAATGTTCTCTAGGTTTATTCTGTCCTAAAAGGTGAACAATACTAAAGTTGATAAACGATTGACCAGATATTTTTTCTCCAAGCAGTTGTTATACAGCACTCAAGCAATTAATAAAAAACCTACATTTAAAAGAGCCATCTCTTAACACACTAAACATTACCAAACACGTCATTTTAGCTTTATTTTCCCCTTTCACAGTGGTGAAGATCTGTATGCCCTGGTAGTTATTGCCATGTTTATTGACAAAAAATCTCAAAGTAACATCTAAACATGATATAAACAGCACATAGAGGAAGAAATTACAGTAATCAACACAACAGATGGATAGACAGCATTTTGATCTTCTAGTTACCTGCTGCCAAAGTCAATCCAAATAACATGGCTCTAAAACATTATGAGCCACAAGGGAGAGATAAAATAAGTTGATCTGTCAGTTGACCTAATGAAATCTCCTTTCCTGATGATTTGTATTCCACATCCGCGTAGTCCTCCAGCTTCCTCCTCCTCCACATCTCCTCTGACCTCCCCTCCATTCCCTCTCCTCTTCCCTTGCAGCCACCGAGGACGTGGGATGGCACGTGGCACGGCTGGTCGCGACCCAAACGGACTGTGGACTCATGCTGAGTGGGGCACTAATTAAGGTGCCCTTTCTATTAGGCTCTTCTATCCAGCTGCCAATTAATCAGAAAATTTGTAGGAGCTTGCTATGTTTGAGATCTCTGTCCATCTGTCAGATTTGTCTGAAATGGGCCAGTTGTTTTCACCATTGTCAGGGGTCAGCGGAAATACAGGGTAGCCGCAGAAGCCTTGTTTCCTTAGGATAGCCACTTAAAAATCAGCTGAAAATGAAGTAGTTTAAATTAAAGGTTTTGCTTGTTTGTTTCAGTTAAATAAATATGTACCTGTGGGGATGGATGTGAACTGGGACAGACACACCGAGTCCTTAAAACTTTGACAAAACCAAGCAAAACAACCTCCTTCTGGGGCAGACGATGGCAGCAATTCCTGGTCCTGGACTGCTCTAATGAAAGCTCAGAGTTTGAGACAATCCACCCAGAAAAAGCAGGAAACTTCTTGCATTTACTGAGCAAGGACAGCTCTTCAGAGAGTTATGCAGTGAATAACATTCATCATAGTCCTTATAACTCAGCTGCCTGCATTTCCACTGGAAAAATAGTTCTGTTCGTTCCATCAATCTTATCCATTGTAAATTGTCCTGCTTTTCCATGTAATATTCTAATTTTTCCTTTACTCCTGTTGTCTTCATTAACATATGTAGAACAGTCTTATAACCCATCATGGGGTGGGATGGATCGTGGTATTATTAATCTCGCAGAAAAACACCAGTACCGCAATTTTCATTTGCAGAATCAGGAAACATCATCTGGGAAAATCAGTGTGGTGGTGCAGTTTGGGTGCTGGACAGAAGAGGGTGCCCTTCAGATAGAGCCTGAGATAAAAAAAGACCTTGGCTACGGACGCTGAAAACGGCCAGAGGTCGGCAAAATCCCAGTGCAAAAGGAAAACTTTCCCAGTGCAAAAGGAAAACTTTCCCAGTGCAAAAGGAAAACTTTCCCAGTGCAGCGAGGCTGTCCAAGCCCACGCAGCCTGCGCTGTAGGGCCCGGAGCATGCTGCAAGCTGCTTGGACACTTTAATAAAGACTGCCGTAGAGCTCCATGTGAACAGCAGGAGTATGAAATTACTAGTCCCCAGACTAGTGTTTTGATGTAGATAGATAGAAACCCTGAGTACAGCGTGCTGGGAGCGAGCTATGCGGTTAATATTTCTGCTGCATTCAGAAGGCGGCGGCAGGCACATAGATTTAACGTTGGATACGCGCACCGGAGTCGCCATACTGTTCGAATCAATGCTTTAGAAGGTTGTCATTTACTCAATCGAGCCTGTATGTCACAAACCACCTGAGGAAACAAATCCTGTGCTTGGCTGCCTGCATGCAAATGTGATTTTTGACTCATACTGCTGGATTCCCTGACGTGTATACTCCTACAGGGGGTAAGTTTGGATTGGCTGCATTGAACAAGCAAAAATGCTTCCACATTGTAAAACACTCCCATAACATTGATTCAAGTTTAATCAATTACACGAGGTAGTTCAGAGAGTAGTTATAGCTGTGCGAAGCATTTTATTCTGAGTTAGAATTTGACTTAGTGTGATAACCAGGCAATAAACTCGGCGTCAGCTGTCAATTTCTGTAGACATGAGGCATCGCCAGAGCTTAAAGATCTGCTCCGAACATGTCTATCAAATAAATCATATCTCCTGAGTGGATATTTCCGCTGTTTTTGACAAGGAAGAAAGAAAATACTGTCTTTGGGTAGATCTGGGGAAGCTAAATAAAGCTGTAATGATTACAAGCCAACCATGTCTACACACAGGATTAATGCAAGTGTTCAGGGTGCAAAGATGGTTTTAAATCTTGATTTACACTCTGTAAATCAACAGAGCCCTCACAGCCCTCACATGATCCTCATTGGATCATTTTTGTGTCTAAAACATATGCCATATGTTTGAAACTGAATCTAATGCTTGTAAGGGAACTAATGATCAGTGTTTTAAATAAGCAGCCTGGAATCCAGTGTTAGCTGAGTCATGAAACAAGGAGAACGTTTATAGGACGTACTACAATATATCAGCTTAGCAGAATTGAAATTTCACTTTTTCAAATGCCACTTCAGGTAGAATCGTCTTTTCAAGGGAACATACTTTCTCCACTGGAACTGAACCAGGTGCAGAACAAGCCGCTATGATTACACAAGCCCCACCACTAAGACCATTACAAGTATTTTAATCTTCCTTAATTCTTACATTACGGTACGAAAATGTCATTCCAAACTATGTTTCATCTGTAAAACTGTTTAAAGCATGAAATCTAAAGTGTGTCCTGAACAAGCGTAGCACAGCTTCATTTTGAAGTGGTGAAAACCATAATTACAAGTAACCAGAGTTTTTAATGTTGTGCTACTTTATCTTTGCTGAATGAGGTAGAAATGCCTCGCGATAGTGTTTTGTAGCCACATTTACCCAAATACCTGAGGCCAACCCCGAGAAGACCATCGTGGGCTCTTCAAGAACAGTTACAGAAGCCAAGAGAAAAGTACTCCACCCTTAGAGAAGAAATASTGGCTTGCACCGGAGTAATAGGTAAAGGGGCACCCTGTCTTTTGGCCATAAATTTAGCTTCACACGGATCATGTTCCTTTGCCCATTATTGTACAGTCAACACTGAAAAGACTCCGAGAAGTGCAAAGTAATATTATTTTCTTTATATGTGACACAGAAAACAAATCAGGAGGTGAAAATGTGATGTTTGACTGCTTGTTTTGCTCATCTTTGTCTTCCCCAAATACTCTGAATACTCAGAAGTACTGTCTTCGACTATGGAAGCAGTTGAACAAATCAAATATGTCTTTGCTGCAGTTACAGAAGAATAATATGAAGCTACTTGTTTAGTCTGTCTTGTTGAGCAGAAATTACATGGCGTCCTGACAGCAAAATAGACTAATAATCATAACAAATCTAATTCATCTCTGCTATACTTTGAACTGGACTGAATTTTCTCTGCAAGATGGGAATAACTCATAAATGTATTATTCTGGAGGAATTAGAGGCAAAATCAATACACTTTGCTCATGATGCACACCAGTGGGTTGTCATAACAGTGATTGTAAGTTCTCCATCAGTAGTAGCCAGGGCTGGATGCTCAAGCTACTCTGAAAGTTTCTCTCACCTGACAAAACAAGTGTGAGTTGGTACAGGCTAATGCCACCCTATCTTTTTATTTGAGCAGGTGTAGGAAAAGCTGGCAATCGCCACTATAGACCTCGTTGCTCATTTGCCATTGACGAATGCTATGGTGTCTTATTAAATGATTTCTTCAGTAAATGGCCAGAAGTAGCCTCTATCACAGGTCCATCTGCTTCGGTCATGACTTTCCATTTACTCTTCTCAGCAGAGAAAGAAGGTCAGAAAACTAATGTCCGCAAACAGATGACAATTCATATCTTTGCAACTTCAATATTTTTCCTGAGGAAAAGAGGAGTCATTGTACGTAGACAACAATCAGCATTGTATCCTCAGGCTAATGAAGAACTGAATGCTACAATAAAGCTTTGGAAGAAAGATTAGAGACTACTAAACTGAAAGGAAAATGTGGGGAAACTTTCACTTCGAAGTTCCTAAAAATATGAATGGCCAGGTGCAATGCAGGAAAGCTGAGGGAGTTTTTCAAAGCAGAAGGTAAATGCTGTTCCGTTACAGGTACTTAGAGTAGAAACACCAATGTGCTAGGATTCAAGACAAACCATCCAATGGAAGCAGGAAAAATGGAAAATGTTAATAGATTAGTTTTGTGCTACCAAGGATCTGCAATTTGCAAAGAATCTGTTTGTGAGAGTACAAAACCCTGTTAGATGAGGGGATCACAGTTTACATTACATCTCGGTGCTGTTTGAGGGGAAAAAGGGCTCTATTATTACAGCTTATCTGATGGATAAATATGAAGAGTTTTTCACTGTGCATGTCTTACCTGTGGCAATGTGGAGGCATTTTGGCATGTCCACCTGTAATCCTGTGCTTTGTGTCAGTTTTTCCAGTGAAAGATGCACAAGAGGAGCTTGGAGGACCAACATCCTGCCAAACCTCCTTAATCACCTCCATGAGGTATAAGCAGTGCTGTGCAAGTCCCGACGGAGCCTTTCATGGGAATTATGTAGTTCTACGTCAGTTTGTCAATTTGTTTCTCAGTTACTTGGCTACTTATTTCCTGGCTGCATAATTAGTGAATACTCATGGAATAAACTTCTGAAACTTTTCTTTCTTTCTACGTGGCTAGACAACACATAATCGTGTTTAAAATCTGACAGATTAGTGGCACTCAAGTAATGCTTTTTATCCAGTCTCCTACGGTTTGTATCGTTCTTTCCCTTCAGTAGCTTTTGTATCTATTGGCCAATGTAATGCAAATTTGGCAGAGGAGTAAAGGATTACAAAGATATGAAGTTCCTGTAAGGTTTGGCAAATGGGTGCCCCCAGTGAAGGAAGGGCTGACGTGTGCCTGCCAGAGTTACCTGCTCTGGTCAATCTGCTGCTACCCCATCAGCACAGGCGACTAGTCAGCACACTCGTAGGGCAGTCACATCGTACACAGTCTTGCATAGTCAGAGATTTGGCGGCGTGGTGGAGGTGGGGAGGTAATGTGGGTTGGGGACTCAGGCTTTTAATACAAGTGAGGTCTTGTAGACACAGTGAGGGCAGACCTGGTGTTTTCTGAGTGGAGGGTGCAAGGGGTGGAGGGAAGGAATTGTAGTGTATGCGAATCCATAATAGACCAGGATTCACTAATTCCACTGCTTGTTGAATGACTTCTCATATTAAGACAACAGTAATGAAATTACACAGAAACGTCCGTAGCGATGGAACAGGTCTGAGGCCAAGCTGGGAAGTCAAATCAGCAAGGCAATCACGGGATCAGCGCAGGATAGCCAGGCACAGCCATATCTATAATGCAACTCAGGCAAGGATTGATAGCAAGGGCCTGAGCCCAAATGCAGCTCCTAAGCCAAGGGGCAGAGGCCCCAGATAACACGTCTTGCAGCTCTTTCTCATACAACACTTTTCAAAGCAGTCAGATCCGAAGTTACACAACGCCACCATATCAAAGCCGACCTTGAAGAGTGGCAGCCAAACCCCTGGGTGGGGGGCAAAGGGGAGAGAGATTGTAGTGCCTGTTTGTGCACTCAGGGCCTGACAATACACAGTGAAGTAGCTTTAAGGATGTAGGGTTGTTGGTTTTGGTTTTTTTTAACGTTGGACTTGAGCTCCTAAATCTGTTGTTTCTGGAAAAAAATTGCACAAAGGGCTGAATTCTCATTTATTCAAAAAACCAGTGATCCGGCTGTGGTTTCTCATATGCAGATAAATTTGGCTCCTATCCTAGTAAGACTTTCGCCACATCTAGTAATTACCCTCCATACCTAGCTTTCTCTCTGCAGCTTCTCAGGTGGTGACCCGTTGTTTGTAAGACAAAGACCATCTGGTTATCAGAAAAACTAGCTAGAGCTGCAGCAGAAGAAGCAGAATCAGAAGGTGGATGGGTTACTTTTGACCACCCTTATTCATAGAAAGCAAGCTATTGTGGGACACCTTGAAGGAGTTGTTTGAAGTAAATGTGCTGGCTGAACCATGTGGAACTTGGTGCAGATCCTTGGGCAGAAGCACAGGTATCTGAGTGCCCTTGTGTAGACAAGTTCTGAGTCATATATTCATAGAAGTGTTCATCATTGAACGTTACTGGAAAGAAAAGTCATTTTGTGGAAAACTGGGTTTTAACATATGTAGGCTTCAGGCATTTTAATTAGACAGAGAACTGGTTTTCTACCTAAATATTTCTTTCCTGAGCTTTACATTTTGATCCTGCAGTATGCTGTGGAAGATCTTGGCAATAGGGGACAGCTTGTTGCATTCAATCCTCGATAAGGGGCTACTACTGCTCAAGTGAGCACTAGAAGACATACAAGCAGGTCTCACAGGATTTGAATTGCTCTGGAAAAGGATTTGATATTTGAAAGACATTACAAAATTCTCATCTTTTCTGACCTCTGCTAACCCAACCTAACTGAAAGCTTGTTTGAAAGTTGGAAGAACCATTATTAAAAAAAAAAAAACAAACCTGTAACTTTACTTCAACTCAGCAGCTATAAACCATAACACACTTTTTTTCCCCCCTGTTACTCTGAATATATTCAAGCTGCTGGAAAAAATTAAGAAAGTACAGGGTAGTTATATTAAAGTCAATAGGAGTCTTCAGTTTCATTGTCGTTGCGATTTAAACTGTTTGTCAGTAAAACTGAACAGTCATATTGAATGTGAAGTGAGGTTTATGAGAATGTATGTCTGTGCCTTGTGTTATACTCACAGGTTCTTGTTTCTCTCATTGCATTAGGTTTCCTCCCTCCCTGGATAAGCAGTAATATGATTAGCATATCAGCAGAGGGAATTTTCAGAGAAAAACAGCATGTCCTTTTTTTGAATGGTGATAGATCAGAATTTCTCTCAGACTGTGGAGGAATTCATAATTTATTTAGTGTCGTACATAGCTAGTATTATTTTATAGAAGACAGATACAAACCTATATAGTTAAATAATTGGTTTTCAGGACTGCTTCTGTGATGGGTGTTTATCTTTGTTCTGTCACAAACTGTTATACTGTGCCCATCACTCCACTGTGTTACTATTAGAAGGAGCTCAATAATGTCGGACCAGATGCAGTTACAACGAATATCTCATTTCCCACGAGTAATTAATTCTGCCGTTACAGTGTTTATCTCGCTTTGGTTTGAATTTTTCCAGCTTCAGTTTCCATTAGTTTGCTGTCTTCTTCTGCTAGATGACAGACAGGATAGGACGATACCAATTTTTCCCATGGATCTGGGGGGGCTACAATAGGGTGCATCTGCCTTAGCTTTCTGGTTCTTTCTGTATTTTCCTGCGTCCGTGCCTGATTGTGCATACTGCATGCACGTTGCTTCAGTCCCAGCTTCTTTCTTGGATCAAAGCAGCTGGTTCCCTGTCAGGGAAAACCTGGGTGTATCTGGAGCCTTTACCTCAGTAACTGTTCCAGATTGCAGTAGAGATGAGACCGCACTAAATTTGGCTCCTTGCTCTCTCCCCAGTCCTCCATCGCTGTCCCAACATCATCTCAACCCCTACATGCCCTCATGGTGTGCAGCACATGCCCTCAGCATCATGTTACAATAACACTGTCCTCACATTTTTTTTTGGCACTTGGAATGGAAAAGACAGGGGGGAGGGAAAAAAAAAAGAAAAGTGATGTTTTAGGTTTGCAAGGGCAACAGAGGAGACTTGAAATCGGTGCTGGGCGCATGAGCACAGCCACCACTGTTGTCGGTCCTGAGCAGTCTGTACGCGAGTCGCCCCGCACCCCTGGGCTGGGAGGATGCCTGGGGAGGACGTGTTTAGAGGAGTGGATGTTGCCTTTGAATCAAATTCCCTTCCGTGACAACCAAACATTTCCACGGATGTAAATGGGCCACAATGTAGTCAGTGGTGGGAAGGGATTTTCACTGAGAGCTGGGACATGCACAGGGGCGTGACTGGCAGTAATGAGGGCTGCACAGGTGAGGACAGATCCTGCCCCATCCTTCTCTTTGGCTGTCTTCATATGATGCTGTTCAGATCAGCAAAAATGAAGTGTGTTGCTCTCTGTATTTCATTTAGTTGTGGTTAGCAGTTAACAAAGAATTTAAAAAAAAAAAAAAGAAAATTGTGTTTTCCTATCTATCATTCCATCTCCCTCTTAGTAAAAGGTATACTTGGGTGAACAAAAGAGTGTCAGGGACATACTTTAAGTAGCAAACCTTGAGCTCCAGAGGCAGGGTGGACAGTTCTGTATTTCTAATTAAAGACATTCTTGTTAGAAGTTTTGAAAAGTATGTCTTTAATAAACTGATTTTTTACAATTATGTTTAAATTTGTGAACAAYGTCTCCACTATTGAAAAATGATAGTTATGCCCATCATCTGTAAGGCTGTTTACTAGAAAAGCATGCTACATCAGGTAGAGCTGAATGCCGTGATTATTGTTATAGGATAATGGAGCCCTGAGTTTTTCCAGCTCTGTTTGCACATTAGCCTGAAATGAACTTTCTTGCTCAGTGGTTTCATTTGTATCATCATTTTCAGTCACTAAACCATAAAAAATACACACTCCAATTCCCCAATCACTTCTGAGCACTTCCTGAATTAAAAAGGATTTCATGACTGCTGCTGGACTGAGTATTATCTGCCTTCATTTAAAGTATTGGCTTGTTTTATGTATTAACTATTAAGACTTTAGTCAGTTATGATGCTTKTCACTATATTTTCAGTCTTTTCCTCATTGACTGTTTTGCCTTTCTCTGTTATCTGCAGGGAGACTCTCAGCCCTGGCAAATTGCTGCCCCTGTTAAGGCTTGATCAACACGCAGTGATACCAACGTGAGAAGAATGTGAGGTGGTAGGGTTACAATTTCTTTTCCAGTAGAGCTACGTTGCGCAATTCCTCGCATGCACCGTTTATAGACAGACTAACTGCTATAGCTTATTCTGCTGTTCTATGAGAGAATAAACTATTACAAGGTGAGCACCTTTTAATTGATGTACCAGGGATGAGACAAGCTAATCATACCCTTCTAACTTCTGTAGAATAAAATGGTGCAGTTTTGGTGTTYAAACGCGTTCTCCTAAGCCAAAAGCTTAAAACCTGATCCCTCGGGTCACCGTGCTTCTCCACTGCTTTCCTTCACCCCTATTTCAGGCCACGTATACGAAGTATGTAGATCGCAGCACGCTGCGTATCGGGTGTCTTCGACAGCTGGCAACACACTTGCAGTACGTGCATAGCACCAAGATTTCCAAATGCAAGAGGAAGCCCAGAGACTTCAAAGGTTTTATAAGGTTTGCTCATAAATTATGTTTTCTCCAGCTGGTGTTTCCATGTGTTTTAAAGTTCAAAAAAAATATTCCTTGTTTTCAAACTGTATAAATGATCAATCCCAAAAAGCAGACACTGTACTGACCATGTATCAGCACTTTTTTCAGCTTTTTGAAGTCCTGAAGGGCACTCAGGGGACTATCGCTTCTTTTTTGCCAACAGTTCTGTAATACAGTTTCTATTTTAATTTTATAAATTTTATATACAATTTGTTGTGCTATCTATGCAGACTTTTTTTTTTTTTTCTTTATTTTTTGGTAAGGAAGAGATCTGTGAGAAGAGATAACTGGAGCCAAACCAAGTAAACCTGACATGATAGAATCTGAAACTATATAGCAAAGGTACTTCCCATTCCTTTTATTGAAAGCAAGGCCCATGCTTCCTCATATTTTACTATTGTATTGTAAGGTATTTCTTCATACTGTAAGTTGTTTTTCAGTATTTTCAGTTATTGTTTTGTGTACCTTTTTAAAGTGACATCATTTCAGCTATTTATATGATGATTCCTCTGATGGTAGTAAATGGAAATCCCAGCTGAGTTTCCGTCTTCGGTATGCTAATTACTAGACAAACAGAGCAAAATCAAATGGTTGCATCTTGCAGCGTACTGACTGTTTTAACTATTTAACTATGCTCCCTCTAAAAGTGTTTGCAACTTACAAAACAAATTGTAGGTTGGTCTTGAGGGATTTGCTGCAATATAAAAATAAAATGTATTATTTTTCCTACCTAAATGCAGTGGAATAATTTCAAAAGTCACTTGCCTTAAGTGTAGCTATCTGAAGTTCGGACTGTTGAAAATAAAATTTAAATCAGATGACACAGAAGGTTCTGGATAGAATTCAGATAATTTAGTTTCATTATTTAATCGGAGCATGACAGGCATATGCATTTATTGATGTAATACTGCTGACTGGAAGAGTCAATGCGTACAGAAAGACCACTGGAAGCAGCAGCTGCCACTGTCAACAGATTAAAATCAAGGGAGAATTTTAAGTATGTTTCTATTAATTGAATATGTAGTCATTTTACTTAGAAGGATTTTAATTACACTTAGTCTCAGCGTCCTCATTACGCACTTACACGGACTAAATGTCCGTGATCCTGGAATAAAATATGGTTAGAGAGAAAAGAAAATGGGAGAACAGCAGAAAAGGCATTTAAAAGGAGTGATAAGTAACCTAGAGCAAAGACAGAATGTCTGTGTAATTCTCACAGCACAATTGTGAATGTGAAATAAGAGCAACTAGATTTTCACTGCAGACTTTCTGGGAGGGTTTTTTTTTTTATTTTTGTCTGAAATAATATAATATAAGCCAATACATGCATAGAGGTTATCTAGATTTTAGTCAAGTATGCCACATCCAGAAGATCAAGCTAAGGTTGCCTGTCCAAACACAGTTCTGTTGCTCTGTAGTCCGTCTTCTGCTCTGGGCGAGAAACTATTTGGCTATGCCTAGGTTACACAGTCAATTATGAGGCTGTCAGGTCTTAATTTTGAGCACTTGCTCTTGCATCCTGGTGCTTGTCTTTTATTGAAGGCTAGAGTACTTCTGTAGATACTGTTCCTCGAGAGAGTTGTTTTTATTAATTTGTTTCAGGAAAAAAAAAAGTTAAAAATCAATGAAAAAATCACACGCTGAGTGAAACAGATTTCTGTTTTATTCCATGGCTTTGATTGAACTCTGGGACAGGAGAAAAAACATGTTAAGAAATGGCACTGAGTGGAAACAAAGCAGTATGAGAGAGAGCAATGCTTGCGACTGATCTAAGGCAGAAGAACCATTTTGCAACTAGGGATGGGGGACAGAGATCCTATTAAAAAAGCCCAGATTGTGACTGGGACACCGCAGGGAGAGACTGCTTCCAGACACAGAAATAAATCTTGCAGGCAGCTTCAAACCATGCACAGTCTGGACGGTGCGGCAGACACCAACCCTTCCCAGAACTGCTGGAGAGCATCGCGGCAGAAACCGAGCGGGCTGTCATTTTCAAAGCAAATAGAACGTGCTTTGTTAATTTTAAGTGGGAGTCAAGCGCACCAGTCACTGCTGCAGCTGCAACAGCCGCCTTAGCTTGGGAAGAAAAGCCACAATCGGCAGAAGGTCAATGGGCAAAACTTGAGTCTTGTTCTTGACGGCGAGAATATGTGAAGATGAAGAGGGGAAACGTTTACCTCCTCTCACTGCCRCCGTGGAAGGAAGCTGTCTTGCTGCAGAGGTGTGAAATCTGGAGCGCAGCACTTAAGCATCGTAGTCAATACTAAAAAGTGGAAGCCTGTAGGCACAGCAGGGTTGCAGGCTCTGGCAGGCATCAGCAGGCAGAAAAAGGCTTTTGTCATTGCGTTTGGGAGGTTAGCATTAGGCGGAGCTGGTCATAAGCTGTTCATGTCAAAAAGGCCTTGCCAAAAACCTCCCTAAGAATGCAGGGGACATGTTTTCATCTACAAATATATGTTTACAAGCAGACTGCACCTCCAGAATAAACTTTAGTGGTGGCAGACGCGCTGTCGTCAGCATTGGGTAGCACTTGAGTAGAATAAACTGCTTTGTACATAAACTCGTTTATACATATATTGATCTGAAAAGAAAAAACGACCAAATAAACCTGGCTGGACTTGGATGAAATGCGGAGTCTGATTAACTAAATTATTTGTGAAGTCCTAAAGATTTGTCCTAAAGATATGATCATAGAATGACCAGAACAGCGTTATCCAGCTCTGACTTGACAATTAAAGGGGCAGGTTTCAATTTTACCTGCGTTTTGAAGGAAAAAGGACAGAGATTCATAAGGTGTTACAATAAAATACGTGAAAATGGATACATGAGGCAGAGACAAGCAAAAGAGTCCAAGCTGGTAGTAGGGAAATTGCTGGCCTCCTAAAGCAAGAAAGGCATAGATTTGTTGAGACAGGCTGAAAAAATAATCTAGCTCCATTTGTCGCACACCAGCAGCGGACTGCTGCTGTTCAGCAGTCCGTCCAGACGATTAAAGAAAGATTTTCAGTCCACTCACCAGCTGGTTTTTAAAAGGAAGAGGGCGAGGGAATCCCTTGTGATGCTCAATATTGATACTCCTCCATAAGGATGAATAGCAGTTCCATCTTGCCACACCACTTCAAAGGAAAAGCAGGGATGGAGTGACGTACTGTGTCCCTTGAGGTGTGACTTGATTGTCAGCAGCTAAAGGCTACATTGAATTAACCTTCTGCCTATTCCAGATTAGAAAAGTGAGATTTGATCAGATCTTATTTATCTTATGCCCCTGGATTCTTCCGTTCCTTGCATCCTGGAGCACTGCCTGGATGATACTGGGCCCAGGACCTTCTTTTCCATTTTCTCTACTCCATTTCACACCCGTCAGTCACTCTTCATCCCTGTCAGGGAAGGCTGTTCCCTGGGCATCGGGGCATCYGTCAGGAGCAGGGGTCTTCCCACGGGGCCGGCAGGGCAGGCGGGGGGTCAGCTGGGGTCAGCCCAGAGTCCCCATCGCGAGCATATCCCCGCTGACATGCAGGGATAAGCTCAGTCCACAGGGTCAGGATTGGGGTCTGGATCAATGGGTCCATGGCCAGGCGCAGGTGTAGCTGCGACACACCTCAGGCAGGAACCGAGGGCCGGAGCCTCAGCTTAAAAGCAGCTTCCCGGGAAGCAGGACCACCCTTGCTGAGGTCTCTTCTCTTTCTCTCAAGGCCACCAGCTGTACTATCTTGAAGCTGGCCCTGAGCCCAGTAGGCTGAACCCCGAGGAGCTCCTGGGTGCTCTGCAGAACTCGTGTCATCTATTTGATCAGGGACTCCATCCTATCTGCCACTGATGGCTGACCCTAACTTTCATTCCCTCCTCCTTCTTGTGGTCTTCAGAACTACCTCACCTACTCTATGCTATGACTAAGCTGGGTTCAAGGCAAGTAACGCTTTCTTTGCTACAAGGTCAGCTTTTCCCCAGTCCTTCGCTTGCCAGCTTATGCAGGCAGGTGGCTCTTTGAGCCTCCAGTACTACCTGAATAACAGTGCTTTCTGCTGAATCTATAAAGTGTATTTACAACTTAGATTGCTGATAAATCTTTGAGGAAATTCTGTCTACGTTCCGGTTTGCTGCAGGCTACAGTTTATTGGGCATGAGTTTAAGTGGTTTGTGGAGGAGTACAGTTGAGCTGTACAAATATTGGTTACCCTGACTGTCAATCTTGCAGCTTGGTGTGAATGTCAAAATAAGAAACAAACTATTAAAAATATGTGAAGTTAAACTCTGAATCATGTTTAGCATTACCAAGTTAGAGAACAGAACAAATGAAACACAGATTTTTTTCAGTACTTACAATTAATTAAACCTTTGGGTTCATAAACTCAATATGATCATATCATTGGAAACCGATATCAGAGATGCTGGGGACTCACCGAAAGATGAAGAGACAGGTAGATGAACCAAACCACCAGTGTGATTGGGCTCTTGGAGTGTGCCATTTCCTTGTGAAAATGACACCCTGCACATATCTACTGTGGAAAATAATGTTTGAAAAAGCAGTGCTACCACAAGAAATAGCCGATGGTTACACAATTTTTTTTTTCATCAGAAAGATGCAGATTATGGAGAAATAGTGCCTTATTTAAATACCAGGAAGGAGGGAGATAAGGGCATTGATTCAAGTATTTCGTATGAGAAAGYCTCAGGCAGCGAGTACAGTATGGGGCAGCCTTCACAGCAAGATATAGCTGCTCCTGAATACAGCAGCAGTGGATTTATTGCCACCTGACAGAGCTGGTGTTGATGCTTCAAGGCAGCACCTGTAGGCTCAGGCAGCATTTGAGAGCAGTTCAAATACCATCAGCTAATACATCATATCGTATGTGAAATTCTGAATTATGYTGATGTTGTCCGTTAGCATCGCTGTGTTTGGGAAAGGAAGTTACGAGTAACTGTCTCCCAACGGGGCTCTCCTATAAACCCCTTGGGTTTGCTATAAACCCCTTTGCTATAAACCCCTTGTGTTTGCTATAAACCCCTTGGGAACAGGTTTTATTCAGAATTTCATATGGAGGACTAGAACTTAAACTATGAAAGAAAGAGACCTCTTTCATTTTCTCTTTCTTTAAAGCATTGAAACTAAACACATCCTGTACAAAGAAAAGTCTAGGCAAGGTGGGATTTAGAGTCTTACGCTCGCCATGTAATTTAAATGCTTTTGAAAATCCTACTCATTGCAAAATGTATTTATTAATGGGTATCAGAAAGCTTGATAAAATGAATGGAGCTTAAACTAACCACTTCGGGGAATATCTTGGTAACTTCTGTTTTGCAGAGTAGGAGGTGATGTTTGTTGAGTCAGAGAGAACAACATTGCCGAGGCTGCAGCCTCTGGCGTGTGGAAGGTCACGGTCTTGTGTCCGCCCTCTTCCACCATGGTTATACAGGAACCTTCACAGAAGATTGACGTCTCGGTCTACTGGCTGGGAATAGGTACCCATTTCCAACTTCTTTCAGTAGTTTTTTAAATAGGTTTTCCTCCAGATAACTAGGCTACTACACTTACTATGCCATATACAAATTTTAACCAGTATTGTTCATGAGTGCAGTTTGAAATACTGGCTTACTTGGAATTTCAGTGCTGTGCATGATGAGGGATTAGATGTATAGGTGGTAGATGACACAGTTCTTTACGTGTATTAAAGATGGCTTCTCCATCATGTATTTTGCACTTTAARAATACTAATAGATGCAGATAAAAACATGATTAGCAATTACAAATAACATTTTCAAAATCAAATAATAAAATCCTTATCTGTTAAATCAATAAGCAGTGATTTGATTAACCTGATTCTGAGGATTAATTCTGTAAGCCAGYTTACTGTTCAGATCTGTAGAGAAAAAGGAAACTTGAATGCTATAATTAAGATATGTTCCACTCAGAGCAATAAATGTGTTTTAAAACTTGAGTGCATCAGAAAATCAAGTTTGGCCTGAGGTTTTTAAAGCTTTTGGTCTATTAGGTTATACTGATGGCAAAAAATTAGTATTTAATTTAGGAAGCAAATGCTACAGATTCTAATAATTCTTTAATTGAAATACAAGTGAATACAAAATGTGAGCTTATTTGACTAGCAGGAAAAGTAACCGAAAGTCTTTTTGGCATATGAAGGGAAACAACCTTATTCAGTAAAGATCTTTCCTTTAAATTATGGGGTAACATTTGCAATTATTATAGGAGTTTTGGCCGGACATTTGTTTTTAAAAGGGCTATTTGTCCTTCTTAAACTAAGACGTGAGGGCAGCTCTGTTGTTAGAAAATATTCTCTGAATGAATGAGGTGAGTTATTCCAGCAGACAGAGAGCAGATGTACTGCAGATGAAATCATTGCCCTGCAGAAGAACAAAGGAATGTTACATGGTACGTAACACATTGTACTGGGACTTGTACAGTGTGAGTGGGCTCTTGTATTACTCTTAACGTCTAAGGGTCTGTCCGCTCTGGATGCGGACGTTGATGAATAGTTTCCCCCTAGGAAGACTCATAGGCAAAAAGTTTCAAGTGACTGAGCATCTAACTTTGGATAAGCGTTTATATTACTGAAATCAGATATGTAAATATGCATATACATATTCCAAAATCCATTTGTTTTGGTTATAGTATCCATCCAATCCATATGGTTTTGGTTATAGTATTTAAAGGTGAAATTATAATGCAGATTCTGTATTCCTTTCAAATGCCTAGTGAGGCCTTAGCTGTGAAGCATTATATTCTAGCAGTGACCTCTGCCCAGGGAAAGCTGTTTCCTGTTGTCTTTCTGCCACTGTGATGGCTCTTCTATATGCTGCCAAGGCTTTGTGTTCAATCAAGATATCTGAGTCTTAAAAATTGTCTTGATATTTTTCTCTTCAAAAAATAACCGTAGGTGAGTCAATAATAGGTTGATTAGCTTTCTCTGGAGATGTACCTTTTTAGTGTCTATTTATTGATTTCTTCTAGCTACAGCACAATAAAATAAAATGACAGAAACAATATGCCTAATTTGGTGATTCCCGCATACAAAAGAGGAGTTATCTTTTCCTCTCTATCATCAAAATAAGATGGTACAAGAAGGATATTAAAATTTTAGAATGACCCCTTATACCTATCCTGAAGTCTTTCACTGTCATTTGGCCATATATTCATTTTATCACTGGGCAACATAGGGGGGACAAATCAATCAACTTAAACCCTTTTTTTCATGCAGTCCCATTACTCCAGCTTCATCTTGCTGATCATGCTTGCTGCTAGTTGTTGTATACAGACTCTCTATATTTCTCCCATTATATTGTCACCTAATTAAAAGCAAAAAAACCCAAAAGTGAAACTCACACAAGAGGAGGTGCCTTGYACCTCACCCAGGCCTTTAGTTAGTCCACAAAGTAACTTCTTTGCCCATCAGCAGTTGAAAGGCAGTCTGACTCCTTTGTGGCTTGGGTGGTGCTATGTGCCATCCTGCAAAATAGCCAACTACTCCGGAGATGAGTTTTTTCCTGCAGCCGGTCAGTCACACAGACAACACCCAGTTCTTGGCTGTAGGGGCCACCTACAAGAAATTGTGTTTTCCCCAGTCTTCTGACGGGAAGGTGCTTGTGGGCGAAACGGCTGGCCAACACGGGCACTGGTTGCCTGGGAGGAAGGCATGTGAGGCCTGGGAGCCCTTGCTGGGCTTCCCCTTGTGTGTGTCCTTCCAGGTGTCATGAATGAGTGGTTTAGAGGCCACTTAAAGAATCACCATCAAAGGTATTAGCAAAAAGTGATTTATAGGAATTTATAAAAGTGTGACTTAACAGAGTTCGATGGCAAGGTTCACTCTATCRCTTACTACATGGATGAAACATACAAAGGAAAATYGAGTTAGAATTGAGCTAGAATGATTTATACAGAGACCGAAGACGTAAAAGGGTAAGGGAGACCCTCCTGTTGAGTCACGAGTTTCAGAGAAGACCCCCTTGCTTTCTAAACTCCTGATGGAGCTTAGGTGCGGCTGGATCCACTCCTAGTCCCAGACTTGGTCAACGGTTTATGTCTAAGGGATTATATGTGTTTAGCAGCAGTCTAAGGTTCATTCACAGTTTAAGGTGGATCACAAGATTTTAGCAGTACTTAATCATTGATTAATTTAACATTTACAAAGTGAGTTAATAGAATCTACTACAATCACGACAGTGACTTAATTACAGATTCAAGATGGTAATATTTATACTATACTTGCTATACGGGTACCTCCATCAATTCACACACACATGCACACAGACACAAAGACAGATAAATATACAAAGGTATACCTGTTAAAAATTCCCCTTGAGTCCAGTGAAACATTCATGCCAAATGTCTTGGCATTTCTCAATGGGTGAGGGGTTGAGCCTCAAGGAGTGTTTCAGCCCAGGTCCCATTGTCAGTCAGTGATGGTCCTCTGAATATCACAAACTCGAGAGTTCGCGAGCTCTGAGAGGTGTCCCACTCAGAGGGAGATACTGGGCGCAGCCTGCTGCGGTCCAGGAGAGCTCAAAGGGCCTCACTTGGGACCGCTGATTATAGGGTCGCAAGATGATTGGCTTTAGTCATCTGCAAAAATTCTCAAGGTTTCAGTAACAGTGGTATCGTTCCACTTGAGCTATGACTCAGATAAGGGTATCAGGGGATGATGAATTATCTCTGCTCTCGTCCCCGACTTGGGCCAGGCAGCAGGAGTTGCTGGTATGGTCAGTACGTTCCCCAACCTCAGCTACGCAAGAGTTCCTGATAMGGTAAAGGGACGCTTCACCGCCTGACTCATTACACCAAGGCCAAGGTAGAAACGGGAGTTTCTGAGATCATGGAGCGGCCCAGGAGAGGCGGGGGGGGAATGTACCACCACACCAGGTAATGTCTTCCTGCCCCTCCGGCAGCAGTCAGACCTGCGGGAAGGCTTGCTGGGAAACACCGTGTGGGAAGCGTGGGGAGGAGAATAGGGAGAGCCTAACCCTGCTGAGCTGTGTCTTTAGTGGCCCACCCTCGCCATTTGTGTTGGATATTGTTGTGCTAATATATTCCTTTTTCCCTTTTCTTCCCAGCTTGATGGACTTTCAACAAGCTACTTTTCCACCAAAGAAATTGTTTTCCAATTTTCCAACTGTTTTTGCTTATATGAAGTCCCTTCTGAGCTCATCTAGGTTCGCTTCACAGGAAGGGCATTGGTGTGTTATAAATGCTATCAAATGCTTCCTAGAAAGCGTCAGCAACTTATTTCTCCACCCTGTGTAATTTTTTAACTTCTCTTTTTCTCTCTTTATGATGTAAAATGCATTTGTGGCTTTTCCTTAGCCCCCAGAAATGCCAGAATTTACTTTCATTTTCTCCTGATTGATGCAGCTTTTAGACTGGTGTAGGACTTCTGGCTGAAGTCGACCCAATCCAGATTTATTCCAGCATAAGCAACATCAAAGTCTGACCATGCTGCTCACTTGCTGTGTGATTGTTATACTTCTGTTCCTGTTTTTCTCTTCCTCCCCTTTGTTTTTATTATTTATAAGCAACAATAGATTGAAGTTATTTGAAGCAAAAAGCATTTCCTCATATGTATTTGTACAATCTCTAACATAAAGCTACCCTGTCTTAGGGTCTCTGTGTAATGCCTACAGTGCTATCTAATACAAACAATAAAATACAACTGATAGTAAATACAGTTTGGTACACTAGGAAGGAAAAGTTTTCATTTAATTTCTGAACAAAGTTTTGGGGAGTCTTGTTTTGATCTCCCTTCCCCTGACCTAGGTAAAGATACATGTTCAGCTTTAAAATCGGGTCAGCAGACCTGGCACACAGGCGGCCGGCGGAGCTACGGTTCTACCTGTCACACCTACCTCATCTCATCCCATTTGGCACTGAGCATTTCTGAAGAGCCTTTCAATGTCATCCATCCCCTACCTCTGCTCAGCATATATATATAAGCCCATTCCTCGCCTATTGTTTCCCCTCTTCTCTTGGAGCATTTCATGTAAAAGCTTGGCAGAATCTTGCCCAAATTACCTGAAGTCATACAAAACAAACAGTTGGAAGGTGGAGAAATACAAATCATGACTTCAGTTATCTTCCTCATTTATACTGACTGAACTAAGTTGAGGGTAATTCTGCAGTAGATCAAGATGGGAATTTGATAGTAGGAATTGTAACTTCTGGTACACTACTCAGCGTTTTACTTGGTCTTGTGGGTTTTGATTTATTCCATGTAGAGTTTCAAAACTTTTTAAAAATTATTATTCTCTTCTGCCTTCCTCAGCCTGAGTTTAGCTTAGTTCATTTTTGTATAACTAGTGGTCCACATTAAAGTTCGGTGGTTTGGTTTTTTGTTTGTTTGTTTGTTTGTTTGTTTTTAAAACAAGCAAAAAGATGGATATAGACTTTTTCACAAAATAAGTGAAACAGTGATTTTTTTTTCTCTCAGACAGTTTCTACCTATGCTAAATCAGATTTTCACCGGAATCAGAACATTAACCTGCTTATATTTTTTCACAGAATTTACATTTCTAGGGACAAGGCATCACATCACACCTGGGATGTCAAACAAGCTTTGTCCTTCTATTTGAAAAGGATTAAATCTTTTCTTCTTTTGTCTGTGCCTGTGGCCCACAGTGAGCATGGCAGTCTGTGCACAGATCCGCTCTGTAAATAACGATCTTCAAGATACATTGTCCATATGCACTTTCATCATTTACGCTCCTTTCTTTCAGAGTCTCTTTAATTTCCTGGGATTCTGCAAGTGAGCAGGCATAATGCATGCTATATACCTGTGCTCGGTGCAGGAGGAGAGAGGATATGTGTGCATCCGTCCTAAAGATATTGCTAACTGAAAAGTGTTTGATCTTGAATGTCTATGGCAATGCACATGAGGATGGCCCAACTGGAAGAATTCCAGCTACCTTTTTTTTCTCTAATTGCACCACACAAATTTTACTCCTCAAAGTCTGCACCAGCCATGTATTCTGAAATGCCAAATTTCAGCTCTATTTTCAATTTTTTCAGACTCCCTGATGTAACACAATGGAACAAGTGGAATTTCAGAAACTCCRAACAACCACAAAAGCATAATCTTCCCACTTACGCAGACATTTCTCAGGCATTGAGAATAATTATAGACAAAATTGCTGTAAGTATTAACCAAGAGCCATTTAACTCTGGAATGTGCTTCATCTCCGGCTGCTGGAAGAACCAGTGGTATTCCCTCCCTTGTAGTTTCAGATTACCATATTCCTCAAAATAGAWCTATAAAAAGCAAATTGTAACCAGAGTACCATCCAAGCTAGTAAAAATGGTTTTTAATTGAAAAGGCACTTTGAAATCCCTATCCTGAAAAGGCTGAAATCATTTATGGGTGTCTTGGAGGGGCGGGAAGGAGGAAATGTTTCCAAGAAGAGCAGACTGTTCTTCCAATAATAAAATATAATCAAAACTACTGTTTAACATTTAGAATTTACAAGCTGGCAGCGGCATACTACAAGCYGTATAGACAGTAATGAAAATAATCGGTCATGCTCTTTAATGCAGCACAACCACTTAGTGCTATAAAATAATGGCAGTAGCTGGCCCCCTGACAGAGTAACTGGCACAGGGAGGATTACTTCATTTGAAGCGCGTGCGTGCTGTAGAGACCATCTAGCAACATTACTACTTCCCTCTCCTCGCGGTTGGTATATCAAAGCAAAGGAAGAGGGCTGAAGGAAAGGAATTCTCGGACCAGGTTTATCTGGAGACCTTTCCGGTTTTTGTGACCTACAAGAAGCTTCCTCTGAGATAAAGGGGGTAATCCCAAGCAACAAGGAGCAGTGGTGATCACGAGTAGAAATGATGGGCAGGTTTAATCTTCAGGTTTCCATCCTAACTGTAGAATTGGCAGCACTGAAAAATAACGGAGGCTTCATCCCTGGTTACTGTCACAGACACATTTCTAAGAAGTTGCGATTAATATCTGTCCATAATGAAGGCAGTTTGGATAAGATCTCTTCAGCAATTGTTAGGGGAAAATGTAGAATTTGCCTTCACTGAGAAGTAACGCTTTGAGCCTTAATATGCTAAATATGATGTGACTGGACTCTCTAATCACTGTTTTTCTTTTTGTTTTGTTTGGTTTTTTTTTTTTTAATTTTGTTTTAGCCTGTTGCTGATCATGAATCATAAGTTTGTTCCAAGAGGAAGGGAAGATTCCAAACTTTTTGCTTTTCAGTTACTTTTGCAGTGGCTTTCAGACTAAGAGCCCTCAGGACTGATGCTTACTGAATCTCATAAATAAAGTCTGACTTTGAAGTCTAGACTAGAGGAGTTCACTGTAAGCCCAAGTGAAATGCTCTTTGTTTTCCCCTTGAATATGAAAGGTTATACTATATCTAGGAACACAGCTACTTTACTGGAGAATTGAAGCAAACACTGCTGTAATTAATTCTTCCAAAGAAGCAGCAGACAGCTAGGCCACATATGACTTCTGACATCTCTAAAAAATCCAGTGGAGAACTAACCCTCTGAGCCTAAGGTTAAGTATGTAACCCGTAAAGTGGGCATTCCTAGGAGGAGAAGAGAGAAGCTTGACCTTGGTTTTAGAGACCTGGGACACTGGAAGGAAATGATGATCAAAATTATGTACAAGGCTCTAAGCAGAAGTGACCAAAAGAGCAGTTATCACCTAAAAGATCTTTGATATTTACAACAAGGAAGAAGCATTGAGAGATGAATGAGGAAATGGGAGAAAAGCAAGATATCCGGAGAAAATAACTACTAGTTCTTTGAGGATTTTAACCTGGCCAACATACTAATGAAAATTTCTATTGTTGGTTTAAATGCAAACACCAGAACACCAAACTCTACTGAATGGGATTTTCAGGTGTACCTTTGAGAGTTAGTGATTTCCGTACAGGGCGAAATGCCATTCCTTATTCTACGATGAAACTTGACCTGTAAATAATTTGTCTAGAAAGAACTGTCGTCTCTCAATAAATCCGTTCTCTGGGAGGAGTTTGGGGTAAGTTGGTTATCTATATTTGATGTTGGATTAGTTATACACAAAAGATGCAGAAATACATTAAGGATAAATGATGCTGTGATACCTGAATCTCTAAATGGCAGAAAGCAAGGCAGAAATTTAAGATCTGCTATGTCTGAGGAGAAAGGGGGGTCAAATATAAAGGACAGAGACATTTGATGGTGAAATGGTATCCAGGAAGTGAGATAGGAAATGGAGATTGTTTCCTCGCCCAGAAATAKGAGAACTAGACCTTTTTCTGGCAGCAAAAAGAGCCAGAGTATAGAGCAGAAACTGGATGGGCTTCAAGAGCTTGCATGGATAGCGGGAGGGATAATAGGAGAAGATTGCAGGGTATGCAGCGTGTACAGAAAGCGTTCTGAGGAACAGGGGACAGGGAGAGGCTCTGGGAAGGGAGTGAAAGATGCAGGCAGACATTTATGGTATTTCTGATAGTGTATGGAGGTAGGCAATAACAAACAGTACAGAAGGGATGATTTCGTATAGGGTGATAGTGGACATGAAGATCCTGGATGTCAAAAGAAAGAATGAAGAAAACAAAAATAGTGCGAAAAGATGGAGACTGGAGGGAGAGAGAGCATGGGGGCCAGGAAAAGTGGGAGGCATTTAAAAATAACAGAAGGAGTGGGAAAGGCAGATAAGGACAGTAGGGAGAGGGGGAAGGAGAAATTTTACAATGACCTGTAAGTATGAATCCACTGAAAAAAGCAATTAATCTAAAAAGATTATATCGAGTACAATATCAATATACAAAACAATATACAATTCATTACACCTTTTATCAGATACTCCCTAAGCTCTTTGCAGGGCTGGAATAAATAGGATTTGAATTCTCTGCATAATCTGTTTTAGAGAGGCAGTCAGTAAATTAACCATTGAAAAAATATTCCCAATCTATTAAGTCAAATCCCAGTTTGTGGAGTTTGTGTGAGATGGTATTTAGTTAGTTGTAATATCTGTGCAGATGATTCCACTGCAGTAAAATGCACCGCTTCTCTTTGTGGCCTGTGGTAAATTTGAGAGTTATGCTACAATTTATTACTATATTTTAAAATTATGTAAGAAAGGAAAAAGAGATCAAACACAGTTTCTCAGCTGATGGACCCCACAGGCAAGGAAATGAGTCACACAGCTCCTATGTCTCCAGTGTTACGAATTATTTCAGCCTGCTGGAGAAGAAGAAAAGAGTAGGGAAAGAGCACGAAAACTAAAAAGTGAAGAGCAGGCATCTTTGTTGGGCATAACCCAGACAGACTATATGGTCTTGATGCGTAGATGGTTGTGTTAGGTTCTCTGGCCTGTCATGCCTGTGGCTCTACTTAATTGCTCTACTACCTTACATACTCTACCAACRTATTAAGTAGAAGAGAACATGGAAGATAAGAAGAAGGTAACAACGAGAAATGGGATACAAGAAAGACAGTAACAAGGATGAAAAATTGATATTAGTACTTATCTGTTAAAAAAGTGCTTTTCATTAATAGATTTGAAGTAACTTTTCCAATAAACTATTGAAAACTTTTGTTATTGCCATTAAAAATGGGGAAACTATGCTGAATATTTTATTCTTTTATAAATTACTAGGTARTACTGTATCAGGTGATACCAGGGACATTCTTCAGCATTGGGATGTGTAGTGATGCTGCCATCTCACAGTTGCTTTGCAAGTCCTAATATACGTAAGGCTTGGGCCAGTGCTCGCTATACTCAGGGGGAAGATTCACTCTGACTTTTCCTGTGTTACAGAATCATTTCCCGGTTGCAGGAGTGTTTTCTATCTCATCTAAAATAAAAGGAATACTGTGGTTTCTATCTCAGTCTTATTCAGATCCAAACGTACTGGTGACAGTGATTTTGTTGAATCATAGACAAACAAAATAGCTTTACCAAGTTGCAGAAGCACAAGATGTTACTTGACTACCATCAGGGTAGATTTCAATAGCTCAATTCTTTCCAGTCTTTTATGGTGACATCTCCAGCCATATGTTTGTTGGCTTCCTTATGTATCTATTACATCTATTGGGGATTAAAGTGTTAATAACATATTTTCTTTAACTGATTGTATGTGTTCTTGGCATCTGTTTGAATACTGGCAGGGATTGTTTCCTGGTTAGCTTTAAAGCACAAATTGCTTGGGAAGATAGGGGGTAGATGTCATTTCTCATGACTGTTTTGTCCTCAGATTGCCTCACAAAGCAAGAATTTCCAAACTGTCAGTCAAAAATTTGTCTCTCTTCCTTTACCAGCAATGTTAATATATTTTTAAATAATAGAGGTTCAAAAGTTCACTAGGAAAATATTGGTTTTCATTGCTCCTTGAAAAAGCTTTTATTTGTACGTAACTGTAATTCAACATCATGTTAACGTCATCAGGGTACATAACACAGTAAATGCTTACATGTTTTAACTAAAGCTCCAGCTAATTCTAATCTAATTAGTAAAACACGTTGATGGTTTCTACAGCATTCTGCATCATGTTCTTGCTGGTTTGCTCAGGCTTCTCCAAGTCGTTGTTGTTTGGATGGGGATGCTGGTATTTTTCCTTGAAATACAGCTGTCCGGAGTGACTGTATTAGCTGACTGTGACAGCTAAGATTCTCAGTTTCTTGAGAGTGTAATTCCAAAAAATGCATCTGGAAATTTTCATGGTCCTGTAATCAAATAAAAAAGATTCTAAAAGTAGGCTATTTTTAAAAAGGTTTGGGACATACTGCTGGAGTTTAGGCTTCTGATTGTGAAGCTGAGAGGGAGAATAATAACCTGCTGGAGTAAGGGAAAGATCTAGCATATATGTTTGTAAAGATCATATTAGATTTCTCTAATATGAAAATGCAAATTCTGAGCAGGTTCCCTTCCCGCGTGGACACTGCCCCTTCCTAGCGCCTTGATTTTGCTCTCTGATTGGAAAGAATCCTTCCCTTGAACATTGGTGTTATCCCCAAGCCTGGATTCTTTCTCTGTCTGCTCTGCTGTTCCACTCTCTCTGCTTCTTTTCCTGTCACAAAGAGGCCAGCAGTGGCGACATTTAGGGAAACATAGCTCTTTTATAGAGTATATTGCTCCATTCCTTTACCTCCATTCCTGCTTCTCACTACCGTGTGGCAGTGCATGGTGCGAGGCTCCCTACACAACGTAAGACATCCAGCCTAAACCTCTCCCTGCAGCTGCAGGGAATGGAAGCATCTCCTGAGTCAGCAGTATCGGCCTTGCTGTCCTTGGGGTGCGCGGGCTGTGGCTGGGACAGCCTTACTGTGGCCGTGCCTGAAATGCACAGCCAGAGCTCCAGAAGTGCTCTGGGCTCCTGGGAGTGTGCTCACCCTGAACACGGAGGTTGTGAGAGGGTGGCAGGGGTCATCTTCTTCCTAAAAATCCTAAAAATGGGATGGGGGGAAAGGGAGGAAGAACACAGTACTTAGCTAGAAAGAAAGAGGTTGAGTTTTTTCCCTCCATCTCATCAATTTCTTTCTCTCAGTGCAATGCTCTGCGGCCCTCCGGCTGCTCCAGCCTTCCTGAGACCTCTCTCTGTCTCTCCGCTGTTTGCCTCCAGGGCTGTGGCTTCTCTGCTCAGCACCAGTAGCCCACAGCTGGGAAGAAGCCTTTGGGGAAGGCAGCGAGGCCCCCAGGGCGTTTGCCGGCAGCAATCATCCCCGCAGGCTCTGCCAGCCTCCAGCTGGCAGCTGTGTGCTCCCGGGAGCATGCGGTGAAGCCACCAAAATACAGATGCTGCAGAGCTGTCGGGCTGGAATATTCCCACTGGAGTTGACCGCGCTGTTGCTCTTTTGCCCAACTAGGCAACCCCACCCACTATGTCTAAATTAGGGATCTTCACCCACTATTGGGATCTTCGCATTTTCCCCAATATAGAAATCTAGATTATAACCAGTAGCTGAAAAATTGCCAATCTATTGGTGTGACTGCAGTGTTCAAACCAACTCCTCTATCAATCCGCTAGGAAAAGACATTAATCTACAGGAAAAGCTCTCAATGTTTTTAAGCTTTCTCTGTGCCCCAGTGTCTGCTAAWATACCTTGTTTCTCCTTTTCCCTGGTGTTCATGGCTATGCGCAGGAGTGAAGGATATCTGAAGTTKCGTCCCTGGACCTGAAAAAGAAGTGGAGGACCTATGTAAGTGCAGGAGGAGCAGAGATGGAGAGTGGACAAGATAGGATGATGAAGCTGATGATAATTATATTACAAGCTGCAAGTACTAAAGCTGGGAGAAACCAGTATGAACTGTAGAAGGACTGGTATGTATGGTTGGAGCTATCACCATGAGAGACTGTTTGAGTCCAAGATAAAGTGTGTCAGTGTGAATTGTGAGGCACTGTAATTAACGTCAGGCTGAAAGGGCCAGAATAATTTATGGGACTGAGAAGATACAGGATTGAGAAGTGTACAATTAATTAATGTTGAGATGGTAGGCATGCAGGAACCTCTGCTTGAGGATGAGGGATCCAGATTTAGCCATTTGGAATTTAGGGGAAAAAATGAGTCTTTTGTGTGACTAGACAGAAGTCTGTGCAAATATATGTAATTTATGTGAGTTGTAGGATATTTGTCATTGTTGCAAAATGTTGCCTGTTTTGAAATGCTAATGGCATCTTGCATCACTGGGCCAAATTCTGCTTCAGTTACACTAGTGTACTGACAAATTCACCAGGGCTGCTCAGACAAGAGAGTAAAATGTAAGCAACTGACATGTTAATTTTTGAAGTCATGTTGAATAGCAGTCATTGACAGCATGTTAAAAACATCTACACTGCAGTTATTAAATCAGTGTTTTTTCTAAGCTACAGAAAACTTGTGAAAAATCCTAATGTTTGACTCTGAAATTGCATAAACTCATTTCTTACTGATGTAGAACTAAAGATGCCTGTAAAGTTACTGCAGAATTATACTGATAAAGGGAACTATTCTCTACAGAACTGTATTATGCAAAATCAAGTGCAAAGGAATTTTAGACTCTATTTAATAACCTTCAGGTAAATCAGAAGGATATTTGAATCCCTACTACATGAATGTAAATGGAAAGAGGAACTATTTACAGCTGAAAAGAGATGCATCCATACTTTCCCATCTCTAGGACCTTGTGTGGCAGCACATCTAGCAAACCTGTGGTGGGTTGACCTTGGCTGGATGCCAGGTGCCCACCAAGCCGCTCTATCAATCCCCTCCTCAGCAGGACAAGGTGGGGAGAAAATAAGATGGAAAAAACTCATGGGTCAAGATAAAGGCAGTTTAATAAAGTAAAAGCAAAGGCCATGCACGGAAGCAAAGGAAAACAGAAGATTTATTCTCTACTTCCCATCAGCAGGTGATGTCCAGCCACTTCCTGGGAAGTAGGGCTTCAGTACACGTAGTGGTTGCTCCAGAAGACTAATGTAATAACGAATGGCCTCCCCTCCTCCTCCTTTCCCTTAGCTTTTATTGCTGAGCAGACGTCATACGGTATGGAATATCCCTTTGGTCAGTTTGGGTCAGCTGTCCTGGCTATGTTCCCTTCCAAGATCTTGCCCACCCCCAGCCGACTGGTGAGGGGGGAATGTTGGAGAGACAGCCTGGATGCTGTGCCAGTACTGCTCAGCAGTAGCCAAAACACTGGTGTGTTATCAACACCTTTCTAGCTACCAATACAAAGCACAGCACTATGACGGCTGCTATGGGGAAAATTAACTCCATCTCAGCCAGACCCAATACAAAACCCTAGTGCAGAAACAGGAAGCGCAGTGCTGCTGGATGGGGCAATGGCAGCAGCGCTCCAAGACCTGCTTGCTGCTGCTCTCAAACCTATAAGGGAGGATCTGTCTAGGACCTGTCTTCTAGGGCAGCGTATCGTTTGCTAAATGTTTGTGCAACTGTAGGATGGCACACATCCAGGAGGCTTTCACTCCCTGCCAGAATTTTAAAGAAATGTTAACAATGTTTACACTTTTCAGTTCTGAGTCTCTAAAAATTACCTATTTAAACCTCTCCCTCTCTGACAACACAAGATCCAGCTCCCCCTTCAGATGCGAAGTGCCACAGCACTTACTCAGTTCTCACCGCAGGACTCGGAGAAGACAAATCCTGTCGGCAGTGCCCGCTCCCCCTCTGCCACACCAGTGGAGCCTTGGTCAGTTCTGCAGCTCCCTGGGCTCGGGGCACGCKAGTGCCCATGCCGGTGCCACCTACAACTGAGAAATGGGAACGTTTCTGCACTCAACAAATTCAGCRCTTCAAACCTGTTTGGGGGAGTGGCAGCTTGCACAACAGAGGAATTGGGATTTTAACAGCTGGGGAGCTTTTGTATTGCACAGCTTTTTGTTTTTTAAAAAAGGGGTGATTGTTTTTAGAAGGAGATCCATCAATAATATAGGTGTACAAGAGAAGCATGCTTGCTTGACCAGGGTGTGAGTCTTGATAGTCAACTCTCTTTCAAGTCAAGGAACAGCCCCACATTACTAGATCAGGCACTTTCCTCTCATCCCCTTCCGAATAAACACACCTCTACCATCAGAATGATGAAGTCTGATTCRTACGATGTGGTGCGGACTAATGAAAGCCATGGAAAGTACCTCCCTCATGACGTTTAGAAAAGGAAGATAACGAGACTTCTGGGAGATGCTGTTAGCRGAATACTACAGCACACCAGGGGATGTTTAAATGAAATGTAAAGACCARTATTTTTTGCAAGGTTAAGGACAGAGACCATAGCCAGAATGTTTTGTTTCCAAATGGACATCTGGCAAATATTGATCTACAATCGTATTTAGTATGGAATGGAAAGTACAGGTTGTGACATGAGCAGTCAATAGTTTTTTAGACTATTGATCCTTATGGTGGCTATTGATTGGTTTTTAGGCAATAGCACAATCTATTTTTTCACTTAGCTTAGCTTAAAATAATTTGATTACAAGTTGTGTACCTGTATATGTGGAAAGGGACTCAATATGCAAATATTGTTTCTCATCATTGGCAATGTATAAAAAATAAAGTCATTTTTAAGTGTTTTTTTCTCCCCTGTTATTAAGTAAGACTACTCAAATATTATAACTTGGATATGATAAAAAGCAAAGTTGGCTTCAGGGCAGTCCAGATGCCACCATCTCCCCTCTGCTGCCTGACTTGAACTTTTTCTCAAAAAAATTCTACTTCTATGAATAAAGTCAACTGTTAGAATGAACACATAAGGGATCTAGCTCATTTCTGTAGACACATTGTCTTTTCACTCACTCTCATCGCATCTGATTTAATTGTTTGCTTTCTTCTGCAGAGAAAATATGCTGTTGCCTACCGCTTGGGGTTTTTATATAAGGTTCAGCAAGTACTCTTGAGAGTACTGGATTTTACGAATTGTAAAATAAGCTGATGATATTTTTTGTTCAGTTAAAATAATCTGCACATGGGGAAGGACTGGCATACAAGAAATGGCAGTAAACTACAAGCCAGGTCATGCCTTGAGGTGTTAGTTCTTGTGATTGCTATTTATATTTCAGTGCAGACTGGAGTCTTTCTTTTGACCAAGGCGTAATATTCCCACTACAGGCAATAGCCAGCTAACGCTCCAGCCATTCTGTAAATAAGTTAATCCAATGTTTGCATTTGGTCCCTCCTGCGAGAGCTAGAAACAGAACTGAGGTGTTTATTGTACAGACTCAATGCTCATCTATGCTGACTTTTGGAGTAAATAAAGTGTCAAATGTATGCATTGAGCAATGCTATTTATGTTATCTAGACAAGCTGAGAATGCATCATTACACTGTACTGCGCTTCCCAGATCCAAGAAAGCGAACCACAAATCTTTCAGCTATTATCTAGCAAGTAGTTGTATACCACTTTTACATCAACAGCAGTAGGGAATAGAACTGTTTTTTTCAGGTGTCATATATATCCTGATGCACTGTCTGTCCTGAAGGTCATGATTCAAATCATTCTGGAGACTGTTTTTTATCTAGGCTGAAAACATTAATCACTTACAGTTTTACATCTAAAATAAAGGAAACAAAAAAAGTCTAGCAGAAGCGCAACAAAAATGAAAGCTACCCTTACAATTTAAATAAAAAAGTCTTATAAAATGATGCAATTTGATCACTGCAGAAACAAAAAACAGGCTGTTGAGTATTCTGAGATTTCACCCTTGACATTGTTTTAAGATAAATTTGTGTAACACACCTGTGAGGGCTATTCACTGATACTGTCTTTTTTTTTTGAGACTGAGCTGCATATCTTGTTAGTAATTAAGAATTAGGGATTAAGAATTCAGTACATTGCATATTTTGGTGGGATTACATGGGATATTTGTTTATTTATTATTTGTATTATTTATTATTTGGGAGTGAAAAAACTGCAAAAGCCTTCMATTTTTTATCTTAGTGTTACATAAAGGTGAATTTGACCTACAATGTGAAATCTGAAACTGAATCACAACTACATAAAAGGACCTAGAGTTACTTTGGTCAAGACCTAGAATCAGACCTTTCTTGAACGCAGCTTGATTCCAGATGACGGGCTGCAAACCATCCCTCCCTCCTAATGATGATTTGGGTTAAGAGAAGGTGTGTGGTTAGGTTGGATCTGGGCCCAACTTTAATAACTGGTATCAAAAGCAAAGATTTTTTGGCAAACTGCTGAACTTTCTTGACTGTTTTATTGACATCAAACCAGCAAACAAAACAGGAAAAAAAGAGCTTTGTCATACAGACAGCATTTTAGTCTTTAGGACACTGAAAAGTACTTTAACTTGATGTCTGTAGCTGCTTCATTAGTTTTGCCTTGATTGTAAGATAAGGGCTTATGCAAGTGGCTGTAGAACCTAAAAGGCTTTTAATTGTCTGAAAGAACAACTGAAGCAGCTTTCTTCTGCAGCGTGGTCTATTTTAGTGTTAAAAATTCACTTTGGATGGGAGTTCCTCTATTAGAGAAGAGTTTTTTTTTCAATCTCTGCATTTCTATGAAGAAAGAAATCAGCATTTTAAGCATTTAAATGTCTTCTGGGCAGTAGCTATTTATCACACAAGACAGTATTTCAGGACATCTTTATTTTCTTTGAGAAACTCTGCAAAAATACAGTATAATGTCAGTTATTGCTGGATGTGCATGCAGAGCAATATTGTTCTGTTGCCTGGTAACCAGTGAGAGGGAGGCACTTTGGAAACACTGATATAAAAAGAGAAAGAGAAAGCTTAACTGTACACACTTGAGCAGAAGACTTATAAAACTGATATTTGTTCCAGGTAGGTTTGAGAGGAGTTTGGGTCAAGGTTCTCATAGGGTTTTGTGAGTTTTTTTCCCATTAAAAAACCCAGCAGGTTATTTTCTTGTGTTAGAATTTAATGACTAGGCTTATTTTTTCAAGCCATGTTTAAAATTTGCGTACTTTGGAAAGCGGAATGTTCTTTTTTCTTAATATACATTCTTGAATACTTTCCGAAGGTGTGTTCTCCTTAGAATAGTGCACTGATGGTGTTGTAACAAAATAAATATACAGAAGGGTTTTGAACTGATATTCTTAACAACTCTGGATGATCATGAATGTATTTTCTAAGCCAAAATGCTCTGACAGCTCCTGGATCACTGAAGTGCTAGGTATTGTAATAAAAACAATTAATGAGCAATAGATYTGCTGAGTTAAACAAACAAACAAACACGAAAGAAAAACAGACAATATTTTAGCTGGAATTCAGTCTGGCCATAGCTTCCTGTTTTACATGCAACAGAAAGTCAGCATAAAATTAAGGCAGAAGAGATTCTGCTGGTTCATAGGAACCAGTTTACCCTTTGGCCAAGCTCAGTCAAAGTGCTCGTGAGGATTTCAACTGGCTGGGTTAACCTGTTGTTCTCAGACGCCTCCCTGACTTCCTGCTTCTGACCAGTGTCAGAGGCAGACGGTCTTTTTTGTGTGGTCTTTCTTACCGTAGAGCGAGCAGGAAGTGCTGAACGCCAGCGAGGCAGTTTATTGCTGCAAGATTTACAACGTTGTTTCGAGAAGTTAAAAGGGTCGTGTAGCCCAAGTGCGATTTGAGATAGCCTTCGAATTTCAAGGTGTTAATTTGAATGGAACTGAATGCAACTTCTATTTTTGCTGGCAGCTAGTTAAACTCAGCAGCTTTGTAAACCTTGTTGGTTTTACCTGTAGAGTAATGTTTTACTTCATGCTGAACATGGGTATACTGTGAAGAAGGAGTGACGCATCTTTAGATATTGATCACTCCACTGATTATTGTGTACCGGAAAAATTAAGGTCAGAGATCAACTCCTCCGTAATAACCTTCTGTGGCATTCAGCTGGCGGCAGAGAGTTCACGTGCAGGATGAAGAACGCATGAAGATGATGATACCCTTCAAATCAGTGCATTAGCTTTTCCCTTTGCCTCTTCCAGAACAACTTGAATATCATAAAAAGTACATCGTAAGTACACAAGCACTGGAAAATTCTTAATTAGGATCTCACTGATTAATATTTCCTGTTTACTTATATAGGTAAGGTATACATATCAGGACCAAGAAGGAATTTTGCTCTAATAGAAAGCTTTGGAATTTTTGCTGAAATCATTAATCTAAGTTATTTGATGAAAGTCTGAAGAAAGCTGAAAGATGAGCACTGTTGTTCTGACTCCATGATCGTGTCACTTGTTAACAAATTAATTCCTCCTGTACAATGGTTCACTGAGCTCTTAAAGCCTTGCACCCGGGATGTCACAGCGGAAACAAGCAGTGTCGGAGAGGTCTGTAAGGGCCAGACATGGCTGGACTTTCCTATCAGGCCTTATAAAAGGTGTATCCTCTTTCCCTTCTGTGCTTGGTACCTCAAAGAAAGAACTGGTAAGTGACCACAAAACCTCATTCTTTGTGAATTTCTGTTAATGATGCTACACAGGAAAAATATATCCGTAATGAGGGCAGACGGCCATTCAGTTACTGTAGAGGAAGAATGAAAACTAAATCTGAGCTATGTCTCGCATTGAATAATTGACTTGCTGGATTATAGGGCAAAGAACCAGCATTCAGCTGCCACACTGCAATACTAGCTTATGATTAGACAGGCAACACAGAGCTGAGGTATCTTGATGTTCTTTTTCCATCAAAAATGCTAGCAAGTTTGGGATCTGGTCATTTGCCTTGTTTTAAAAAAAGCTCCCTCACAAAGATGAGGGAACTGGCATTGCTGCAAATGTTTGCCAGAGAGCAAACAAGGGGTGACAGAGACTCAGCCATGCTCAGTGGGGCAGGTTTGAGGTCACACTCAGACCCTAGCACTTTCTATCCTTTCAATCTCAACACCCCACAACACTGCAGAAATGCACAATGACAATTAGAAGTACCTTGTACTTATTGGAAGTAATCACATAACCTTTTTCATGGGGTTGGACTGAGATTTGATACAGTAATTGTTCACTGAGTATAAACTTGCATATTTCAAATAATCTGGAAGGCAATTATTATTGCATAAAGCATTTGTGCAATAATAATAATTGTGTATGATCTCATGAAGGGTTCATTCAAAGTGCTGAATAGTCTGTGTCCATCAAACAAAATATTTAAGGACAGTTTTAGCTTTACACAAATAAGTAGTCCAATTGACCTCACTAAGGCCACTCATCTACTTAAATGTCAACATGTATCTAAGTGCTTTCCTGGATTAGGGCCAGAACATTTTGTCTTTTGTAAGACAAGGCCCTAAGAAGACCTGTTGCCGATGGCTGTAGCCTGCAGAGTCCCGGAAAGGTGAAGCAACATAAAAAAGAACAGTATCAAATTATAACATAGTTGTTCATTTATTTAAAGAATGTAGTTTATCATTAATGATTGGCATTACTGCACAGAAGTCTATTACTATATAAAGGCAGCAATACTGGGGAATGGAAAGGAAACATCATTAGGCATTCGAAACATGGAATAGGCCTGGAAAGCAGAGGGACTTTGACTGAGATCATGATTATCATGTTAGCGACTCAGAGTTATGGGGTTCTTTGGCACTCGTTTTGCAGTGGGGGACTATTTTGTGCATTACTGCTTCTGGAGTCCCAGCTCCATTGCTGGAGCGGGGTCATATAAAAATGAATATAGCTTCGAAATTGGCTTGCCTGAGGGATGCAGTACACTCTTTCCCTCCTGATCCTTAGCTCTCTGAAGGGTCGCAAGTCCATGAACTGCAGTCCACGAAGGTTCAGTGTAACTGATTGCTCTTGGCCACATTAAAAAACGGAAAAATCTAAATACAAGCAATCCTCTCTCTATATTGAGCAAAGTGAATATAACATGAGCCCAAGCATGTCACTATGAATCAAATAGGATTCCCTTCAGGGTAGCTAATGTACCTGCGGTCTTGCAGGTCACACCCTCAGTTGGTGTAGCCAACCTAACTTCATGCTCATGTATGTAGATAGACAGTCTTTAATTTATGTGTTGAATTTCTCAACTGCTGTCTTTTTACAAGAAAAAAAAATCCTGTATGTAATTCTTTTTAGTTAACAACATGATAAAGAATACCCTGTGAGCCCTACATTACAGAGCAAAACACAGATATTCAGATAATTTCTGTAAGTTTTAATTAAGTCATAGCTTGCAAGATGTAAAATACGTAATGTCAAGCTGCTGCCCAGCACTTTTTGCTTCTCTGGGAATAACTGTCCTACTGTTTGTATTACACCAACTTTTTCCCGGTCTGACAACCAAGGAACCCATATATCAACTTATCTAGCACTACTCCTTTAGGCTAAGGTTAAGGCAGAAGGGAGGCTATAGCTAATTATAGTCTGTATTTGAAAGAAAAGCAGCTCCGTATGTAGAATAGTATGTTTTAATACTTGGTGGATTTGTAATGTTCAAACTGTTATATTAAAGTGTTAAATCAAGATGGAAGCTTTGCTTTGCCTGGCAGATAGAAATTTGTGCTAGTGAACTGAAAGTCTTTAACTACAAAGAAAAGAAAGAATTACTATGCAGTTTGTATATCTCAGATTACTCCTGTTTAAATTTAAAAATATACTAGACGATTTCAGGAAAACTGGTTCACATATAATGAAACCATCTTAATGCCTCAGGGTAAATATTTTTTTGCTGAATTCATTTTGGATTCCCACTGGATTTGTAAGTCATTCACATATTAAAATCTTAAGTTGATTCCAAAACCCAGAAATTCAAATAAAGTACCCATTTATGGAACCTACTGTTTTTCTGGCCAATTTTGCTCTTTTCCTTGGGCAACTCATGTTTACATTTACAACCAGTATTTGTGAGGTGTTTCCCATGCTTGGTACTGGGGAACAGTGCTGTATATTGTTCTTTAGCTTTATTTGGTCCTTTCACATAGCTGGTCTTGCTGGAAATATCTATTTCATCTGCTTCATGTAACTTCATCTATTTTTTTCCAGAGCACAGCTTTGTATTTTATTGGGAAAAACAAAGGATACTCACCACAGAATGTGGAAACAAAGAAAATAGTCGTGAACACGTGTGTGTGTGTGCATAAGCATCATCCAGAGACCATGCTGATAAACAATATGAAACAAAGCATTATTAATAATTCAACAAGCTAGATGATAGGAAAACAAAAAGCTAAAGAAACTGTTTTTTTTCCAGCTGAACAATATTTAAACATTTTAAGTGGTAACTCCTCAGTCAGAAGTAATGACTGAAATCAGCAGAATTGAAAGTTCTGAGATAATTGGTCAGAAAAAGAGCTGAACTTAGTTCTAAAGAGTTGGGATAAACACATCTGCATTTCTAAATGCCCAGGGAGCCTTTGTGAGGCTTTAAAAGATACGAAGTTAAGTAAATCAGTCCCTGAATTTCATTGCTTATCTTATGTTAAAATGCTGCACTTAATGAAGATTAATCAAGATAATTTTCCTTTCATTGACACCATCACCCTTTGCACCTGTACAGAATCATTTATGTAAAATGGTTAGTATTATTATACTGCCTCTTACTTGAGACTTCAAATAAGATTAAAGTGTATGAGGTGCCTTAAAATAATTAAAACAAATGAAAATACAAAGATGCAGACTGGTAGAAATCAGTGAAGCCCATTGATGTACACTGGGAGATCCTTTAGGCACACGCAGTGCTTCAGTTCTTCACTGCTCTTTGTCCTAAATTCCTTCTAGCTACACACATATGCACAAGAAGACAATTTTCCAGAGAAGAAAGATGATCGAGTGCTTAGAAAAGGGGTCAGGAATTTTGGAGGTCCCGGATCCATTTTCAACTGTTAGACATTTCCTAAATTACCCAGAGAATGTCTATGTGGTCTTTTGCGAGCAGATGCAAGATCACACTGTTTGTGTTCCAAGCTGGATGGCTATGTGCCAGCTCTGAACTGGATGATGCCATATATTTATACAGTGTCAGCAGCAGTGAGCCTTGATCTTGACTGGGGCCTTTAGTCATTTCTGTAATGCAGACACAAGTAACATTAATTTAATTAAAAAATTATTAAAATCAGTAATCTGATCTTATTCTTCATAGATATGCAAATTCATGTTCTGTTTCTTGCTTAGGAAGAACTTAGGGTGGAAAAAAAAAGGCATTTTAAATGGAGCAAAACCCCAACATCCTCTTTCCCCAGAAAGTGACTTTATTAAGTACTGAAATGACTAATGTCAAATACTCAAGAAGCATGCTTTTAGGCCTCAGCTGCTTCTGCTGGGCAAAATGCATATGGAACATATCAATGTTAGCAATGTAGTCTGAAAGAGAAAATCCTTTCTTCAGCCTGTGTCTGTTACTTCCTCATTGTATCTGAACGTAAGGAGCTCTTACACTCATAATCACTTCATGAGATTGGTCTAGTTTTCTTCTTCCCCTGTACAGTCATAACACTTGACAGCTAAGTAAGTTCTTTGAATTTTATTATAATATTGTATCTCAAAACACTTTGCAATAATATATTTTTCTTCCATCTGATCAACCTTTTTTTATTTCCTTCTGTCCTCTTCTGTCTTCAACTCTGTTTTCCAATTCCAGTGGCTAACAGTTCTCACTCCCTTTCTCCTACCGTGGCTTTCCATTTACCAGTTCCTTGACTTTATCTCCCTCTCCATTTTTGACTTGCCCTTTACCTCACAGTTCACTCTCTTCTTTTTCCCTGTCACTACATTAGTGCTATGGAATATGATGACAGTAATCCTGGAACTTGTTATAAGCAAATGTTAATAGTTTTTACCATTATGTCCTTTTGCCCTTCTCTGCTGTCCCTTTTCATTAATTTTCTTCATTCATCCTCTTCCCCTATACACTATTTTCCTAACTTTTCTGGGGTTTCTTCCTTCTGTCCTTGGGCAGTGACTTAGGAATGCTCAGAGGATCGAACTTGATTGTAGATTTTTATCTTAGATGGAGGAGGAAGCAGCAATTTGTACAATGAGTTCAAGAAAAGTGAAATGTATAGATCCCCAACAGAAAGGAGGAGCTGAATGGGAGAATGAAGGACGGAAGGATTTTTTTTCTGTACAAAAAGGAGTTAGAGCAGTGCCAGCTGGAACAACTTTGTTTTCCCAGCCTCCTGATACATGCAGGCAAAAAGGTGAGAGAACTAGAAATTCTTCAAGTACTGCTTAGTCTTACCATTGTCCCACTAGAGATTCCCCCCTCCTGGTCACTCTTCTTCCAGGACTACATTGCCATAGCAAAGAACAGAAGTGGGGAATTTCCCTTCTGTTTTTTGGCAGAAGAAAAGTGGTGCTTTCCCCTTGCTTCAGCTGCTGTTTACTCAGAAAATGAAGCCGCCGTATATTAACAGTGTGAGGTTTTGTATATATACATTTATCTGAAAATCCAGAGAATATAGGAAAAGCTACATTAACAGTCAGGACCCTGATTTTCATGGATGGTTTATGCAAAATATAAATGTTTCAGAGAAATTAAGAAGAGTATTTTCTGCCTACTGCACTCCTATCAGTTTGTGGTAATGGTACAATAGATGCTTAGTTAAGGTCTTCTCACCAGATGTTTCAACCATAAAGCTATTTCTAGTAAAGAAGTTCTGAATATGCATGTGAAAGCATCTATAAATACTGTAACTTATTAGCATTTTTAGAGCTAAAAATAAAGAAAATAAATATGACTGTTGACTTATGCTTCACAAGTTGAAAGATTAGGTAACATTAAATGGTGGAATTGACTTCTGTTAAGACCTATGCTGGTTAGTGCAACATATGCAAGCCTACCATCCCTACGGGACATGAGCTGATGTTAATTTTACATATGTGAGCAATACGAAAGAGATTAATGGGATTAACGAACTGCATTACAAGCTTTAGTACAGGATACAATCTCACTGGCTGTTGTGATGCAGTCTACTGGTCTCCGTGTCAAACAACATGAAAAACTATGTTCCACCATGTGTTAGTAACCTTTTAAAAAACTGTTTCAAATAATTTGTTCTGTGTGATTTTTCTCAAATGACTAAAAGGAAATGCATTTGTGTCTTGGGGTATGACGAGTTTAATCACCTCCTGTTCTCCCTCCACCTCTTTTGTCGGCATATACTAAGAATACCGTATGATTTCTTGTAATTCAGGAAAGTTACTAGGCTAAAGTGAATAATGTGGATGTTGACTGCCATTCATTAAAAGAACTTCATTCCTCTTTTATACATATCTTTTCCTCTTTCTGTGGTATTGTGTGTGTCGTAAGCTTTCTAACAAGAGAAACTGACACCAGCATATAGTTAACTGTTTATCAGCAGAAGTCTGTATGTGTTAACTTTCCTATTATGTCTTCAAAATGTGTGTGTGTTAACTTTCCTATTATGTCTTCAAAGTGAAGACATAACACACTGCAATTCCTACTAAGCAAGTGTAGACCCAGTGTTTACCCTCATGGACATGATAAAATGAAGACAATTTTAGAAGGAACTCGGCTGACAAAAGTTAACCTGTTTTATTTACTTACTCTCCTATAATGGAAGAGATGCAATTTTCCTCAAAGCAGGGAAAGTGTTTAATATTCTGCTATGAAGAGAATTAGCAAAGCATATCATCCGGAAATTACAAACTAAAAGCTTTATGTTTTTTCTATGTGAGAATTTAATGAAAGATGTTGATCGGTATTAACACTTCAGTTAGTTTGCAAGAGAAAAGTTTAGGTTTGAAGAAGTTATAAAAGCTCATTGTGGGCTATTTTATTTGCATGCTCCTGTAATAATAGTCAGATGCTTCAAATTGCAAAAATAGATGACTTACGAAACGCCTTATGTCCCAGAAGTCAAATGCCTCTGTATATGTCCAATAGTTTCTAACAAATACAAGGAGGTACAAAATGAAATCCAATCCTTTGCAGAATTCTGGCTCTCAGCCCATTTTGTAACTCTGTGACTTCTCCTTAGAGGGCAGAGTACAACACCAGGAGATGGCAAACACTGTTTGCATGCTCTTTTTAATGATGCATCAGAAACACTTCAAGAACAGGTTTGCTCTTGCAGGCTCTCTGGTAAAACATACATGCCTCAGCTGAAATGCGCATGATAGAAGTCTTATCCACTGTGTCTGTCTTTCCTACTAGAAGAAAATACCAATTTTGCTCCATAGAAACCTTACCTCAATATAACCTCAAATAGTATTGTTACAAAATAAGTTTTTCCAAACAGTGATACTAAAATCAAACAAAAAAGTTCTGATTTTCAGCCTTTTCAAGAGTGGCAAACAAACAACATGCTATTAGAATATGATAAACTCTCATTTCTAGTTAAGATAACTTCAGGATCCCCAACAGAGTTACTTAAAATTAGTGCCTAGGTCAAGACTTTCAAAAGAGACTTAATTTATAGTTTGCAAACTGAGGCCTTAAGGGAGCCTGATTTCCAGAAAGTCCTTCATGAATGCTCTTTAACTTTCCATTGAAGTGTCTAGTTCACTATTTTAAAGGCAGGGAATACTGTTGCTCAGTTTTGAAAAATCTTGACCTTTTTTTAAACATATAAACAAAGAGTCTCATTTTCAAAGCAATGTGATTTAAAGCTATGTTGCAACCAACTAACCCCACAGCATGATAGTGTTAATAACAGACAGTTCAGAAAAGAACTTTTGAATGATCCTGATTTGGAAGAACACTCCTTCTGGATTCAATAGTCTGCAGGGGAAGAGCTGATTTACTGTTAAGCTCTTGTTAATCCTCAACCATCAAATTTAGTAGGCTGGTAGCCAAACTAATTGGCATGATAGGTAGGATAGAGAGTAAACATTCCTTAGTCTGCAATTAATAGGCTAAAATGGTTGATCTGCTTGATTAAAAAAAATCCTTATACTTACTGCTAGTATAGTGAACTTTCCAAAATTATAAACATAATTAATTTCAAGTACACAATGTTAACGAATGCTTTCCAGTAAACAAATCTGTCAATTTAGCCTATGTTTGCCTACCTACATTTCTGCTGTCTTTAAGTGCACATCCGTTCATATTCCCCTACTTGTACTGTCTGCTCTTTTTATGTGCATACGACACCTGCACTTTACAGATGTTGTATACAATAATGCATTATTTATAGCTAAACTTTGCTTTGGATTAATTATGAATTAGATTCCAACTGTAATGGGACTGCTTAAACATGTATACTTAATTATAAACAAGTATAATAAACAAGTATGTGCAAGACTGTGACCTGAACAATCAAGTCAGGCAATTTAAAAAATTATCACTGGAATTGTAGAGATACTTATAATAATGAAAAAACATATTCCAAGCAGAGATGTCAGAAAATCAATATTTAAACAAGATAATTGATAGTTAAAGTTTTTCATGTTTGGAATAAAAAATATTTAAGATATTAGTAATAATCTGGTATTTGGTTTATTTAAATACTGGTTATTTAGTCACTGGTTAGGGGTTTAAACATAGCCTCTTTCTTGGCAGGTTTCTACCGCCACGCTATTTGAGTTAGAAAAGTTCAATGGGCAATATTAGCTTAGCTGTGGAACTCTGATATTTAATAGGATTTTATGAAAATATCTAATATGTGCATATGACAGCAAGTTCTCACAGTTAAATATTGTCACAGAGGTGTCTTTTGATTCCATTATAATCCTTATTTCATTTAACAATTAAACAAATAGAGCCTGCTGAGGCCACTATCGAATAACGGTAACGAGAAAGTTTCTTCACCCCATGATCTTCAGAAAGTTGTGGCAAAGAAAGTGTATGTTTTACATTAGTATAACATGAACTACTTTGGAAACCTGAGCTCACTGGGATAAACAAGTTCTCTATAGAGCAGCCCAATCTTGGTGGCCATTTCTGGGACTTTGGTTTATCAGAAATGCTTCATTTTGTATATGGAAGTATTTTTCAACTTAATGCATACAAAATGCATCTGAATAAACACTTTGCTAATGTAAGGAAATTCTATAAAACAGAATGGGGCAATAATAAAAATCAGTGAATGGTCATGAGAAGAAATCTCAGCTTTGGAGTAATAATTATTTGCTACCTCCATCTTTCTAGCACAACCTTTCTAGTTTAGTGTCTGATACCATGTTTTTACCAGTAACTAAATTTCAGTAATTAGAATAAGCATAATGCTGGTACTATTATACTGACTTGCGGGCATGTGTTCTTAAGATGAGGTTCAGAAGTTTTACTGGTTCCTTTGCATTAAATCATTGCTTTTACAGCCAAAAGTCTGGCAATGTCTGCAGGTCTTGGTATCATTCATTACAGAACTGCCAAGGCTAAAGTTAAACGATTTCTTTTTCAGTGGTGTTATCTTGTTTCTATACAGGTTGGACAGATAAGCAGAGTTGAAAAGGGAGGGTTTTTTCCTTCTTTTTTCTCTGAGGCAGGACTGATCAAATTTTGCTAAAGGCCTTAAAACTGGTGTTTTAGTATGTGCATCTTAAGTAGCAACATGACACAAAGCACACATCATCTACCTCATCAGTTTACTGGCAACGCTCTGTGACAAATGATTCTAATAATGTTTTGTACCTGTTGTGTGTAAATCTCATCCTCCAGAAGAAACCGTGATGAACCTAACGACAAAGTGTCTCCTGTAGGGATGGTTTGTGATGTGCACATCTGCAGATACAATACTGAACGTTCCTTTAATGTTCAAGGCTGGCTTTTCCTACCTAAACAGCAAGGCAAGATGTTCTGGCAAGAGATGTTCAGATAAGGGCAAGTGGTAAAATCACTGTATCTCTAGCTAATGAAAAACACAAACTTTGGCTATTTCAAATCTTAAGTTTAATATTAGTATCCCTCAGTGTTTACAGCCTAAATTCTGCAAATGTCTAGGTTTTCATTTAAACTTAAGCATTGTTAATAGTTTGATTAAAATTGGGACCATATGTACGAGTGATGTAGCAGTGTCAGGTTCCAAAATTCCTCGACCCTAGAAATGATACTGAATAAGTAATATCCTCCAAATAGGTTCATACTTTCCTCCAAGCTGGATCGTACTTCATGGTCCCTTTTTCCTACAGTGACGAACACCATTGTCCAGACTTGCAGACAGAATATTGCCAGCAAGTCATGGACCAGAGATTAATGATTTATTACATGCAATTATTATGCACCTGAAGCAGATTTATTCCGTGGGAGTGGTGTGACACTTCCATGATACAAAACCAAGTGGGTTCCTGTATCTTTGTTACTAGACCTTTCACCTCGAGGGTGTTTGATCCTTTCCTCGCTACCAAGACAATTATTTAGTAACGCCCATGAGCAGATTACTGCTAAACTGCAGTCACATTCCCACTTGTGCTTCATCTTCTTTCTGGCCCAGTGTCTCTTGGTTTCCTTTCTATAGTGTGGCACAGCTTCCTGAGGAAAACGGTCTCACCAGAAGCAGTCTCCAAGTTGGCAGCTGTCTAATGGCAGTCGGGACACGGATGTGAATCCCTTCAGGAAGAGAGGGGATTAAAATAAGGGCTCTCACCCTCCAGGTGGTCTCATCACTAAACACCGACAGAAGAAGGCATTGCCCCCTGCGGCTCTCTGTTTCGGAGGAGTGAGCTGCCCCTTGCTGTCCCGAAGGAGAAGATGGAGGTGCCTTCCCTTTGGAGACAGCTCAAGGCTGTGGGCCACCGAGGGACGGCGACACTCCTCTGCAGCCCGTGGTCAGGCCCTGGAGCTGAGGGACAGCATTGAAAATGTAATCTTCACTCCAGTGTTTCCACCATGTGACTCTGCACCAGCACACCAAAGGGGGGTATTTATTCTGCCTTATTCTAGGTGCCTGATCTCTGGGGCCAAGGCTCCAGACAGAGCCAGCGATCTCCAGAGGGCAGCTGGGGGAACCTAAATTAAAAGCGTAGTGCTTTCGTGCAACTATAATCCGAGTCTAGCTCCTGCATTAAGCACTTCAGCCAAATGCCAAAGGTCAGATGGCGTGGGCTGTCTTAGGTGTCTCTTTGCTCAGTGTGACTCTTCGCGCTCCTATTTCTGCGATTCCTAATTTTGCCCGTGCTCTCAATGTAGCACCTCCCTGTCTGACTCAACTTCTGAATCTCAAGCAGAGGTCCAAGGGCCTCAACTGTGGCACTTTTTTTCCCTTTATTCAACTTAATCGTGAAATGTCAAGCTCTTGCAATACACAGCTGTGTGAAGAGGTAAAAATAAACATGTGGCTCTTTGAATTATTCCTCATACACAACGTCACTTGTGTTTGTCTCATGGCAAACACAAACAAGTATGTATGGGGTATGTAAAGGAACACCAGCCATGCTTGCTTTGTTGTGGACACACTTCTTAGGGTGGCCGTCAAGTCGCAGTTTCCATTAAGCTTTTAATATTCCAGCACTCCGTCACCTTCTTTCCTTTATTAATTAATGGATCGAATTGGACTCATCAGCTCCCGCCCGCCGTGACCTCCGGAGAAGGCCCGGCGGCAGGGCGAGGCCGCCTCGCCGCCGGCGGCCGCGGGTCACCTCACGGCGCGCGGGAACGACCGTTGGGCCGCCGCCCCCCCGCCCTTCCTGCGTGCCCTGGCGGCCGCCGCCCCGCGCCCCGGCCGGTGCACCCCGTTTGATGGGCACGGGCGCGGCCGCGGGGCAGGGCGGGTGAAGGGCGCGGGGCGCCGACGGGAGGGGTGGGAAGGGCTCACGGCGCGTCGGGAGCCGCCGTCCGGTGCGAGCAGCGCTGCGCCGACCCCGGGGGGGGGAAGGAGCAGAGAGGGGAGGATGCGGCCGGCCGCGGGAGCGGGGGGGCGAGCAGCGGGCTTTTCTGCGTTAGCCAGCAGCGTCTGCGCGGGCAGCGAGCGTGTGGAGGAATCCACCGATCACCCGGGGCGAGGGAAGGGGCCGGCCGCCGCCGGGGCTGGGGGGCGGGCGCGGGTCCTGCCCTCCGGCGGAGCGCCCCCGAGCTGCCGGAGGGGGGTGCTGGCGGCGGGGCCGCCCAATCCGCGCGGGGCCGGCCCCTGTGATTGGCAGCGGCGGGCGGAGGGGGGGGCGAGCCCGGCTCGCTAACTCTGCCTTCCCCGGAGAGTTTCCTAGCGGGGGCGGCCGGGGCTGCCTTTCCCCTCGGCGCTGCCGGCATTTCCCCGCTCGGGGCTGTTGCCGAGCATTGAGCCGGGGGAGGCGGCGGCGGCGGCAGCAGCAGCAGCAGCAGAGAGCGAGGGAAGCAACCACATGAATCAGTTTCTCTCTGTATCCGGCTCCGGGCAGAGGCGGCGACCATAGCGGGGAGGAGGGGAGAGGGGGAAAAAGCGGCTACTGCAGCGGCAGCGGGGGGGCTCCCCTTGCCACCTTGCCGCCGAGGTGGGTAGCGGGGGCGCAGCGTGCGGGAGGGGGCCGGCCACGGGGTGGAGGCACCGCGGGTAGCGGCTCGGGAGGGTGGGAGGGCTGGGGGTGCTGCCGCCCGGGCCGCGGCTGTAGCCGCTGTGAGGCGGCTGGATGTCGGCAGGCAGCGGGGAGAGGAGAAAAGTTGCGGATGGCGCCTGGGAGGGTGCCCCGCGGGGCGGCGGCGGCGTTCCTGGTATTCCACCGCTTCTCACCGTCGCGCGTGGCCGGAGAGGGGCTGCGGCGGGTCGTCGCCGTTGTGCGTGGGACGGGCTTTTCCCCGGGCTGGGGCCGGAGGGTTTGGGGTGTGTTGTTCTTCAAGTTCTCTTTTCGCTCGCGCTTCGTTGCTCTGCGATTGTGGGTTTCACTGTAAGGGTGAAAATACCGCCATCAACCTCTCTTGTTTTCCTGGTCGAGCCGCCCGACCAGCGCAGTTCCTCCAGTCCCCCTCAAACCTTTCCCCCCCCACCCCCGGAGCGGGCAGCGGTCGGGGCGGGCCGGTCCTTCTCCCCCGCGGCGGGGCTGCGCTCCGTGTGCGCTGGGTTCCCGCGCGGCGCAGCCGGCGTGCTGCGCAGCCCCCCGCGGCGCTGTGCTGCTGCCGCACCAGACCCGCCGGGTCGCGCGTGTGCCTTGCGTGGCGCCTCGCGGCGACCTCGCGCAGTCCCGTCCCCCCCCTCCCACGCGTGTGTGTGTAGGGGAGCGCGCTGTGGTGTAACGCTCCCCCGCCCGCCGCCGCCGCCTCGTGTGAGGGCAGGCTGTCACGTTTCGTTTCTTTTCCTTCCCCAGGTGCTGAAGGACTGGTGCTCGCCGAGACGCGACGGAGACGTTTGTCCCCCCCTCCTGGAGCTACGCGGCCTCAGCTGCCAAATGTGCGGAGGGGAGAGACTTTTGCTCAAAATCCCCCGATCGTAAATATACAGAAAGCGGAAGAAGAGCCACCGCCGAGCAGCTGCAGGAGGAGGGGAGGGGGACAGCAATATTGTTTCTGCTGTAGTCAGGGAGGCTGATGGCGGAGTTTGGCAGCGGTGGCGGCACCGGCGGCGGGGGGCTCCCTTCCTCCCCGGGGCCGGTGCAAGGGAAGGTGGCCTTCAAGGCAGGAGATGGGGAAGGAGGAGGCGGAGGAGGAGGCGGAGGTGGCGGCGGCGGCGGGAGATCCCGCTTTGACAGTGCAGGCAGCCGGGTCTCCAACGGGGACTGTGCCCTAGCGGGAGCCGGCGAGGAGCCGGGATCAGCTCCTCCTGCAAGCCCGGAGAGCAGCAGCAAAGAGAAGGGATTTTCCACCAGTCAACAACGAGAAGGCAAACCCGGCATCCCCCGGAGGAGCAGCATAATTAAGGTAAGAGCACTTGCTCCTCCCCATCGGAGTCTTGGCTCTTTCTCTGTGACGGAGACAGGGAGATGCGGGTGATAGATTTGGCTCATAGAGCCTTGGCTCTAGATGAAAGGATGGGTGGCTTTTTTCTTTTTTTTTTTTTTCTCCTGTGGTGAGGGGACTTGATTTTTCCTTTGTCAGAAGTGGACAACAGTGAGAGGATGGCTTTATATACATCTAGGCTTGGGGGTTGGGAGGGCGTCATGTCTTGAGGTTTATTAAAATAGAAGGCTCTAACTCCTGTTGGAGAAGGCGAGAGAAACTAGCTGGCTTGTAAAAAGACAACATGGGCACCAGCCTGGCAGGGAAAGACATGGATTACACAGTATCCTTGTTATTTGGGATGCACCTGTGCAGAGCAGTTTTGTGGCTCCATTGGCCTGTGTGTGTGACAGGCACACAGCAGGTGATGAGGGATTCGGGATCTCATTGGGCTGGGGGTGGGAGAAGGTAGAATAGGGAGCATTTTTCTTGTTGTTCATTTTTCTTGAAGTGACAGCTCGTTTAACAGTAGGCTGTGTTGTACTTCACCTATAGAAACATCTTTATTTATACTTAGCTCTGCATATTCTGAATGCTAATGTTTCAACTTGAAAAGTAGGGGGAGCATCAGTGGTAGAATGTAGATTGGGGAAAAAGGAATGGGAGTGTTTTTTTAATACAATTATTTATACAAATACAGTTGTTCTCTTTTCTTAAATCCACGGTTCCTGAGAGATGACACTTTTTCTTGGGTTAGCTTTCCCAACTCCAGTGAAAAGGTTGAGAGAACATAGAGAAATTACTCCATTGGTATAACAGCTGTACTAGCCGTAAAATGAAGCACAACTTCAAGTACTTAAGAACTGAGTTTAATCAAGATCAGCTAGATCAAAATCAGCCTAGGTTTGCTGTCTTCTTAGATATTTATATGCCTCCAAAATCAGCGTATGAAGTTCTGTTGGCTGGATGATAGAAAAACATGTGTGGAAATTCACGAAATAGCGTATCTCAAGTTGTGTTACCGTCTCCTGGACCTTGCTATAAAAACCAAGGGGAGAGCAAGGGCAGTCAGCAGTGGAACACATTTGACAGCCTGCACCCACCCTTCCTGTTCGAGCAGTGATGCTGGGCGTGTACGTTTGTGTGTGTGTGTGTGTGTGCGCGCACGCTAGAGAAATTATAACAATAGACAAAGGGTAACTGAGCTTGGTGTTGGAATAACTTAATATTTACTGGATTTGCCAGTGATTTTTTTGCAGGTCTGATATTTGCTAACACTGTTTTGTTTCTTCTGTGGTAGCCCAAGAAAGATACTAGYGTTGTTTGCAGTGTATGTCATGCCATCATACTACTTTGCAGTGTATGATTTGATTAYACGGCAACCTTCTGCCTCTCTGGGGACCAAACAAGGATACAATACCTAGGGATTCATGATACATTAAAATCAAGAAGCATGAGATAAGGAAATACGTTTCATGAATACCTAAGTCAAGGTTCTTAGTTTCTACAGAAATGATAGCACTTTGGAATATAAAATTATTCAACTTTCTGGTATTATTATTGATGAATACCATTTTGCAAATGTGAACAGTAATCTGTTTAGCTGCCAAGAACTGATTACTACAACTCTGTGTTACCGTTTGAATAATTACGACATGAGTGGAAAAATCTAACAACACTACGTTTAAAGTTATGTGGTCCATATTTGTTTTAGATATGACTGTTTTAATACTTCTGGGAAAAATCACTTGTCTTCATATATACTGAATATTCTTCTGCCTGCTTAGTTCAGCAGTTCACAGGTAGTTTGAATCCTGTTGCATAGGTGCCTAGTTTTCGATATGAAACCTTTTGGAAAATCTGGCATGAGTAGTAAACCTTAAGATGCTTCTTCTTGTCTGCTCTTGCAGAGCAAAAGTCTGTAAAACAGAGTGGAAAAAGTAAAATGTAATCTATTTTTGGAAAATGTTCCTGGAGTTTTAGTAACTTACATCAATGATGTAAAACTGCTCCTAAGGAATATATGGAGTAACCTCAGGAAACAGGTCTGTGCCATGCAGATTTCATACCTTCATGCAAAACACAGCATTGTTAGTTGATCTGTAAAATGCACATTTATGGAATATCTAATACTTTAAATGTTTTGCCTGCCGATTACTGTGTAGGCTTTTGAGTCACAAACAGAAAACTTATGTTTGAATAACAGTTCCAGTTGAGATTAAATTCTTTAGAACCACATGTTTGTGCATGAAAATCAGGAGCACAGAACTGTATTTTCTTTTGGTTTTAGTCTGTGCTTCCATTTGTTGTCTGTTTTCATAACTCTTCTCAGAGCGGTTGCTGCCTTTTTTTCCTTTCCTTTCTTACTTGCAGTCTCTATTCTTTCTCTTTTTTCACTGGTTCCGTATTTTTTTCATTCTATTTTTATTTATTTTGTGCACCTGCATATTTTTGACTGTTTCTTTCTTCTTTGGTACAAGAGGATATACTCTTCGAGGGTGAAGTGTCATCTAGGATGATGACAGGTGGTAGGGCAACTATTACTGGAAAAACTAATACGATCTTCATACCATGGTAGTTTAGTTTGCCTGTATGTAAGCTGCATTTAGGCTGAAAGTGTTAAAGATTGTACCCTTCATTTGTAGCAATTTTTATGGAATAGCCTATTTCACTGCTTACCTTTGCTGAACCAAACTTGAGGCCTATGGACTGCATATCTGTGTTTATAGAGACTTTTCCACTTTCTCACTTTCCGTATTTATGAGATTCTGATTTTTCAGAGGTGATAGTGACGACACATTGTGCATTCATGGGATCTAGGCTCTTCAGATACCTGATTTGTGAACTAATTTATGTACCACTTATTTGTATGTAGTGGTTTTTTTGGTCACTGTTTTGTTTTTCCATAATACTTTTCCTTGGTGCAACTAGCTATGGTTTCCTAGAATGTAATTTCCTACGACAGTTCCTATAATATTCTGTAAAATGAATTTCCAGTGAGTCCATCTTGCAGTTCAAAGTGGATTTAAGCATCCTGTGAACTTCTTCTCTTAACTGCTCTGACAGTTGACAGTGGGCTTTCTTTATTTTTGTATGAAGTTCCTCTGCATCTTTCTTAGACTTTGAGGTGGTAGGAGTTTGAGAATCTTTAAGGTGGCAAATGACTAGTGTATATTTTTCCTCGGAGCTGCTTGCTTCCAGGGATCTCCAATAAATGCTTATGGAACCTCACAGTTTGTTAAAACTATAGACCTAGACAGAAAGAGATCCAGCGGGATAAATATGTCTTTATTAGGAGAGGCGTTACAGTAATAAAATGAGAAGAGATACACTTAGAAGAGACTGCAGTTATTGAGGAAGACAACAAGAGAAATAAATGGGGCAAGGTGGCTTGGCATTCTGTGAGCAGGAGTGTTCTTATCAACATATGTCTGGAAGCAAAGTCCAGGGGTTTTTTGCATATAGTAATACTGATCTCAGTGTCAATAAATTTCTTGGCCGATAACTTAAACAAATTTGTATCTCCCTTTTTTATTCTGGGTGTAAACTCAAGCTTTCATTTTGTAAAGTCATGCACTTGCTGAGCATTGGCAACTCCTAAGTTCCAAAGTCTGTGAGAAGAGAGGAACCAAATTTAGCAGGTAGATATTCTAGGGTATAATTTTCAGCAGAGCTTTGCTTTTGAAACTAAACATTCTTATATCTGTGTTTTTCTGCGACTAGGGAGTTCTACAGCATATGCATCAAGATTTTCTTTTTTCTTATTAAAATGCCAGCATACATTATTATCTCGTTCAATCTTCTGTGATCTCGAGTTCATACTGTATACCTGTTTGTATCAGGTGTACAAAATATGAAATATGGAGAATGTTATGCAGTATTTTCTGCCACTGTGATTGTTTTAAAGGCTTTAATAAAGCCTTTTGCATTCATGGTAGACTCAAGTAGTATTTTCAGTAGATCTAGGTTCTCTGCAGTCCTAAATTACCTTAGCCACAATGGCATGTTAGCAAGTCTTCATGGAGACCCAGGAATAGCTCATACACGTTCAGCTTCCATCTAAAAGGATATAAAGGAGTTAGGTTGCTGGAATCAGTTTGAAGTATATGAAATTACCTGATTTTCAGTCATCTTTCATATTGGGAAAGAAACCTGTGTAATGACGCTGTTGAGATTTTTATATATATATATATATATATATATATATATATATATATGCATTTATGCCCAAGTAACTTTTCAATGTGCTAGACATTTTCAAGTAAACTTGACTGAGCAGTCACAGGCTCAAAGGTGCTAAAGCTCCTTCAGTTCAAAGAAAACAGCCATGTAGAGGAGAGAAGGAGAGAACTAGAAGGTACTTTCTTTCTCCTTGCCCTTTCCCCTTGGCAACAGAACGCTACAGTATGAGCTGAATTCTTCCTAGTTACAGTAGATCCGTGTGGAAGAAAGACATGAATATCCCAACAATAGAAGATACTTTGCTCAGAGCACATGTGCTAATTGACACCAAAATTGACACCACAAAAAAAGCGCATATTTAGGAAACAAGGCTGTGATAGTTAAGCTACTCCTATGTCTTACTTTGGGCAGGCTTTCAACTAGACAAACAAAGCGTAGATTTTTCTGAGGAGCTGTTTCTGGATTTATTTGTTTGTTTCTTATTTTCTTCTTGTTGATTTATTCTAGATTTCTCTCATCTCTTTGGTTTGTCAGATAGTATGAGAGGTCTGAATGGCTAACTGCAGCTCCGTAAATTCTGGAGCTTTCTTTTAGAGGATACTTTCTCTTTGATTTGTTGGACTCTCAGCTGGACTATAGAAGGTTACCAGCACCTATCAGTATTTGTATTCCTCCTTCATCCTCTACTACTTATTGTGTACTGGCTTCCTGATTTTTTAAAATATAATCTATATTTTAAAATAATACTTAACATCATATAGTAGCTCTTCCTAAATCATACTTTCTGTCATACAAAAGCTGTATACCTTAGGTATTTGCATATAGTATCATATGTATACATTAGACATCTATATCAGGCAGTTTACTACTTGTTAACAGTGACACTGGACTGAGATATGTCACAGCCACTGAGTGGGTATGTTGTGCGTTGCATTTGGTGTATATTTTTATTTGCATTAGTACTTTCTGTAGACCGCAGTAATCAAAATTTTACTTGGATATATGTAACACAATTAAAAAAAAAAAAAAGGTGTTTGTAGAAACGTATACACAAGGATACTCACTTTACCCAAGTTCAGCATGTAATTTAGTTAGCTTACATACTATAGCCCATGAAGAGAAAGTATTTTTTCCAAAAGATGACTTGCAGCGGGAGCTTAATTTGGGTGAATTTAGCTTCTCTGATTTCTCTTCTGGAAGAGCTTATCTGTCTATTTCTGTTGCCTGAGTAAAGAGCTTGGCTAGTGTGAATAATAGCAACTCCTTCGCCCCCTCCACCCCCAAATCCTTAGAATATTCACAAAACATGTTCAGTTTGTTCAGTAGTGAAAAATCAATTAATGGAATTTAAAAATCATTATGAATACCTGATGAGATTTTTTTATGCCTATTATCAGGCTTGATCAAAGATACAACTATTAGTTTAGACTTTTTTTAAACTAGGAATTACAGCAGTGGTCTCCTACCCACGGCTCACAGATAATACATTGCTCCCATGATTTGGTTGCAACCATGGAAGATTAAATTTAAACTGAGACTGACGGGACAAGTTAATTGCATAGTTTCCCAGCCTTTGCTGGTCCGTGGGTGATATTGACGTTGATCTTTGTATTATTCCCACTGACTCTATTAAAAAAACCCCTTAAATARAATTTGCGGATTGTCTATCTTTAAGGGCCAAATTAAGTTAAAACATGTGTTATAATACTAGTACAGAAGATTCTAATCTATTTATCTTTGCACACAAATGTGGGATTGTGTTCAAAATTCAGAAATCTGAGTATAAAAGACTAGGAGGTAGATTTTGGGGGAAGAAAGGTGTATAATAATTTGTGTTTAACATACATGGAGAAGAGGAAAATATGATAAGTAGCAGCATATGTGTATTGAAGAATGTTTAAAAATAGGGCTGGAAGAGACCTCAAGAGGTCAGTCTACTCTGCTCCACTGCTCTGCTAGAGGATCAAATGTTAATAAATTTCAGATGATGCTCTTTGTCTTTTAATCACCTTTTGTTTGTGATCCTTCTATGCAGAACTGCTGGCTGATTATTCCTCTTTGTATATGGGCAAAAGCAACCATCTGCACAGAGTTTAAAAGCTTGTACTTGTCCTACTGACTGCATTCTAATTATTTCAGATCATATCTTCAATTTGTCAGGTTCTTTCTGATTTTAACTTACCTTCTAACATGCATGCAGCTCTTCCATCTTCAGGTGAACAGCTAGTTTTTACTATGCTCTCATTTCCATCATACAATGATACACGATTTTTTTTGTTAAATGATTGTAATTTATGGGTTTTAAATATAAGTTCAAATTCTATACTCCATGGTTAAAATAAAAATCAGTTATTTTTACTCTTTACTGCCTGTAAACTGGGCAATATGATGTTGCAGAATCTAGTTCAGAAATACAATTTATGAGAAAACATCTTTCTTTCTAAATATATTAAAATAATAGACAGTAAGTACAAATTTATAATATACTTAGTAGATTGCAGCGTTGGCATAAAAAAGGGTGCTTTGAAAGGGGCTGGTTTGTCTTTAAGGAGAGTGAGTAGCAAGTGTCATCTGTCCCTGTTTTGCAGTTGTGTTTATAAAGACTATCATTACTGTTTTACAGTTGATTTTCACATCTGGCATGCCTTTTAAACATGGGGTAGTGCAATCACTGTACTTACTTCTGCCTGTTGTAGGAGATTATGTATGGAGCGATCCTTTGGAAGGATATGTTGCCCATCCTCTTGACTGCAGTACATCTCTTAATTTCTACTTAACTAGTTTCTTTTCAAGAACTGTCAGTATAGACTCATCTGTCCCTTGCTTCTGAAGAGCAGCACGCCTGAGTTCACCCACCTCTTCCCTCCTAGACCTTGACCTCGCAAAACATCGATGTTCAAGACAGTGAAGAGTGCAATCTAGCATGTGACTGGAAATCAGCAGTACTGAGGCTCACAATGTTAACTGGTGCAGCCTTGGGAAAGTTAAACAGATGTGATTCATTTCTGCCTCTCCCGGGATTCCTTTGAATGTCATTTGACCCGTTGGAATAAGTAATAAAATATCCCTGAGTACTTCAGATTGAGTACTGTGTTCAGGGATCTTTTCAGATACCAAATGTTCATGTTCTGGAAATTGTAGTACGTAGTTCATAAGTGCAGGCGGACAGGAAGTGCCTTTAAACAAACAAACAAACAAAACCCTTTTCAGAATAGCTGCTGAGCGTTTTATAAAACRAAAAATATAAAATAACAAGATATTAAGCCAGATTTCCGAATTTACTGCAAAAATACTTACTTTAATAAAAGAAACTTATTTGCGGGTTTTATTTTGGTGTAAGAAATAGGTACCTTACAAATATATAGCGGATAGTTGATATTATGCGTATTAGTGTCATGACTGTCCTAATACCTTTGCTAAAATTGCTGAAAATGGTTTGATATTTCCTCTAAATTATGAGATAATCAGTATTGCAGAAGAAAAAGAACTGCTGCTCTTTTGTTAGAAAGCACTTCCACAGAATTTTCAAGTTCTTTTTATGGTTGAGCTTCTGTGATTATAACTTCTTTTTTCCTTCCCTGTTTTCTTTTTTTTTTTTTTTTGGGCCTTCTTACCAGTATTATTATTTTGCCTTCACTAAAAAAGGCAGAGCTACTAAAAAAAGGTTCTGTGCGTGCTTTGATATGTTGGCATCCATGTATGTGAACATATCCCCATCCTTTACTGCCCTTTTTAGTGTAGGATAGAAGAGGAAGAATGATTGTGAAATTCTGCAGCAGCAGAACGGTCTGCGTGGTTTTTGTTTCGTGAAGCACCTCTTGTGATGGAAAATCCCGGATGCTTTATATATTTCATTACCTAGTTCCCGATGACAAAAGTGTTTGACATTGTCTGTCAACTGTTTACTCTAACTGCATTCCTTAAAGTAAAGTGTAAATGACTGTTTATTTAAATAAGAAAGAAATTAATTTCATTGCTTAATTCTTTGTATTCTTAAAGTGTAATTCGGACTAAAAGGACAGGAATTCAGCTTGCTGTCAAAGCTTTTGTTTAGATTGTTTTCTTCCTACAAGTTATTGTTGGTGTTTTTAGGATAGGCAGTTGTTTACTGAGTTTAGGTAACTCCTGTAAATGGTACAGGAACAATCATTTAAAAAAAAAAAAAAGGCAAGACAGCAACTTTATATACTCTCCCGTGCTTTTTCCTGTAATAAATTACAAGCAGAATGAATATCTTTCATGTACACATTGTAGAAAAAATTAGTTTCTGAGTTGCTGAAATAATACTTACATTCATTGCAATATTTATGCGTTTGCAAATACATACATTTTTGCTACATTAGGCAGGAAAATCCTCAGTAATAGTTGGAAATAAATCGCTTCAGGAAATAGCTTGAATCAATTTGCCATTTACAGAGAATGGTCACTAAATCAGGTTTTTTTAGATATGCTGATAGCAGATTGTTGCAAAAAGCATTTCCAGTCTAAATCCTAGAGTTAAAGACTAATATTTACGTGAAATGAGAACGTATTTAGTCATGGCACGTTACTACCACATAGTGGAGAAAGCTAGAGCAGATGTAAGTAGTTTGAGTTTGGATAGTACTATGTTTTTCTTGCTTTTGAAGAACCCCCAAGAGCATTTTATGGCTTATTGGATGTACTTCATTTGTTAACCTCCAGCTCTCCTTTATTTTCTCCTTGTTCTCCCCAGTTGTAGCAGTTGCAGTGATGCATCTCTCAAGCATTGTTTGAGGTTGACACTTTTCAGCTTTATTTATTCCTCATCTTAAATAATGCATACCATGTGCCTCACGCATGGTCCTTCTTCAGTGAATGGCCAGCCTGATTTGGAATCTGCTCTGAGAGTGGTGGTATAGCATGAAGGCACTGAGTGCTTTTAGTTGTGAGTTTTATCTTTTGTTTTTTTGTAGATTTAGAAGTAAGGCTGTGGAAGAATTCGTAACATTAGTGTTTTACTATTCTGCTTGGCCTGGTTCCGCTTTGTGTCACCTTGTCTGTTGTGTCACCCTGTCTGTTTGTCCCTCCCCTTTCGTCTCTCCCCACCCCGCACACAGCTTGGCTTTTCTGCTTCAGCAGCAGAGAGACCACAGACTGGCCATACTCTGCTTTTCGTCTTTAACAGCTAGTGGAGATCCTTCTATTCCCAGCAAAGTGCTATAACAGAGCAGAGCTCTCTGTATTGATGTGGGCAATACTGCAATAGTTCATGTCTGCTTATGAACCCCCAAAAAGGACTAACAGAAAGAGAGTACAGGTTCCAGCGCAAGGCTGTTGACCTTCACAGTGGGTTTAAGTCCCACAGGGTTTGAGGCCTGAACCTACGATGAAGGCTGACTGCTCAGCTTAGGGTAGATGCATCTGTTTTCCCCAGTCTTCAAAAGTTGCCAGCCCTTGTGAATTTAAGAAAGGCTGCCCTGGGTCGGACCGAAAGTCCATTTGGCTCATTGCCTCCAACAACAACTGCTATGAGATAGAAGGATAGAAAAAGCCTCCTTTCCTGACATCTGCTCCCAGCCTTAAGTGACTTTGTGTTTAATAATCCTTATGGGTTTTTTCCCCATTAATTGTCAAAGGCCAGTTTGACTTTTGTAAGTTTTTCACCACTGTAACATCCTGTGGCAGTTTCTTAACTACGTGTTGTGTGAAGAAGTCCTTTTCTGCCTGGTTTTACCTGGCAGCTACTTACTTGTTTACCTGATAACCCTTGGTTCTTGTGTTAGAACAGATAACAAACAATTGTTTTGTACTCACTTTCTCTGTTCCACAAATGATTTGAAAGGTGTTCATCATATTTGCTTTATGTCATCTTTTTTTTTCCAGGCTAAAGAATCTTAATCTATTTAGTTGTTGCACCTATTGAAGCTTTTCCGTGCTTTTTTCATTCTGGTGCCCTTTTATGTATTTTTTCCTTCCATTTTATTAATTTTTTGCAGTATGTGACTAAAATGATATCCACTAAGGCATAATGAAGGTTTAGCAATATTGTGGTACTAAGTTGGACTGTAATTTATTTATTTTTAGTGTTGTCATCATCGAAGGTTTAAATGGCATCACTGTCACTAATTGGCAATGGGAGAGTGCTGTTAAAACCTTTTACTAAATATTTAAAACCTTCTCTTTGAAGAACTGTGTAAGAATGTCTGTGCTGGTGATGATGCTTGTATTGGAAGTGGCTGGCATTAACATCTTTGCAGGAGGCTGAAGTTCTGTTAGAAATATTTTAATGTGGTGGTGACACAAAACATTGCTGATTAGCACACTTAGCTTCTAGCTATGGTCAAGTACATTTGTGTGCCCAGTAACAAAATAAAATAGCATGGACATTGCATAAAGCTGAAAAATATAGTACTAATAAAGGTGCTTTCATTTTATAATAAGCTGTTAAATATGAAAGAGGAAGGACACCTGATTTTTGAAAATGCAGTCTGATAGTATTTTGGATGTCCTAGATTTCTGGATTTTAAGGTTCTTGCTCAACACTCATGTTAATGGATTATTTTAGCCAATCTTTTATTTCTTTTGCTTTCACAATGTGCGAGGGTCTTCAGGATGCCTGTSTCAGAGTCCAGAAAAGCCAAGAAGGCATTTCTAGTCTTTAGGAAACTCACACAAAGTGTAACGAGATCAGATAGCTTCCTGAAAATAGAAGAGCATCTTAATGTTTCACCTCAGAGAAGAATTCATCTGAGGATTAAGAAGGTTATTAAATGGTTACAGTAAGCAATGAAGGATAAAAATAGCTAGAAGTTTTTAGGTCCCGCAAGATTGGTACAACAGCATTATCTTGGAAGGAAATCCCAACACTTTGTCACTTGAGCTGTTGAAAATAGAAATGGTGTGAGGTGTCTGTTAGGACGCTGTCCTGAGTTTTTCTTAGGGTTATCTCCTTTTTTTCTCTCCCTTGTTTTCTTTTTTTTTTTTTTTTCTTTCTCCTTGAGGAGGGAAATTACTCTGTTTTCTTTTTCCCTTCTTCAGAACTTTCTGGCTACTGAAAAGGGGAGTAATCCCTATTAGCCTATTCCTTCTCAGTTGGGCTGCTGTGTTGAGACAGGAGAAGACACCTTTGTTATTCCTGAATTCCTGAGGATTCCTGAATCCTCATGCTTTTGTGTGTCCACTTTGTGACAAAGTCCAGTGCCTGACTCATAATTTCTGAGCATCACTGTCAGCAACATTATCTTTATGTAATTCCTAAGTTTCAAAGCTTCAGATAATTCTACTGCTTGTTTTAAAATGTCTGATTATGTGTTATTTTTCTTCTCTTTGGAAGTGACACACACTCAGTTGGAGTAACAGGAATAGAACATGACATGGATTTACATTGTTTTACATGTGGAAATCAATATTTCTGTCCATAAATATTGAACTTAACCTCCCAAAATAGTAGTTTAGGAGTTCCTGCCTTGCCAAGAGAAAATCTACCTTTTTTGTCCTGGTAAATGCTGATGAATTTTCGTATTAACCAGAAATCATAGCTCAAATATATACTTTCAGTGTGGTCAGCTGCAGCAAATATATTTTTTTTCTTCCACATCTAATCCCAAATTCAACTCTGTCCTTAGTAGATATGTAAAATTTACTATATTAATTTGGCGGGGGGGAGGTAAGGGGGATAGAAAAGAGCCTTGTGATTAAAGCTTTGGCCTCTAAAAAATGATTTGCAATATTAACCACTTGCTACAGACCTAAGAATCTTGAACTAATTTTATTTAAAAAAAACTAGATTCTAATGTTTAGATTTATAGTATAGTCTGCAAACAGTCCCTGCATGTATTGGAAATATTCTGAAGTGAATAATTAATTATTGAATTTATTTCAGGTCTTTCTTACTTTTTCTGGTGAATTTAGTAAAATTACATTATGGAATACCGTCAACTAAATGCATCTTTTGCCGAGAAAACATACCATCTTGTGATTTAACATGGTGCCTAATTGTCCACCATGAAATAGGTTTTATATTAATTCGGTAGATGCTCAGAGTACTTTATTAAATGGTACTTGTGGCTGAGGTGATGGAGAAATAAGACTTTTCTGATGTGTTCTGTTAAAATACAGCATAACTGTTGAATGTTTAAAAATTTTTTGTATTAAACAAATACAAGTGAAATTACTTAGTATGTAAAACAGAAATGCAGAGCAACATTATGTTTTTTTTCTGTTTGGGTCAGAACCTACCACTATCCACCACGTCACTAAATTTTGCAAGAGTCAAAATTAGTCATAGTGAAAGCAACTCCTTACTTTGTGTGTGGTTTTTTTTTTTTTGCTTACTACTTAAAATATTTAGAATACAGTTCTGTATTCTAGAAATGCACACCTCATAACCCTTCCTTATTTTAAATGTATGATCTGCACAACTTACAATGGTTGATGGGAGTAAGTCATGGGGTTCTGCTGCACACTTCTGTTTGCTGCTTTGATCGTAAGCCAGGTGGGCTCTTGTATTTGTTTACTTCTTTATTCTAGGATTTTTCAAAAATATAACACAGAGTGAACTCTTGGTCCATTGATTTAAAAATCTTACATAATTGTTAACAATGCAGTTGTATGAACCTTTCTCTTTTTACTTGCTTATAAGGCATCGCTAACAAACTTCTGGAGGTCCTTGCAGGACAATGTAAACAGTATTGGTCTTGCACTGATCTGCTGATTACGCAGCTTAAAGCCCTTTGTAACCTTCACTATCCCTGAATTCTGGTTGTATTTAGAATAAAACCAGTATTATTGAATATTTCTGTCCATGAAGTTGACTTGCAGTAAGTCCTCATGAAAAGCCGGCTCATAAGCATAGTAGTAACTTCTTCAGCCTTATCCTTGAACGTTTTGGGACTCCCCAGCTGAATTTTCTTCCTTTGTTGATCCCCCAGTTGCTTTAGACAGTGCATATTCTTTTGCTTCCTTCAGTTGTCCTTTTCTTTGGTTTAACTGTAATGAAACCCTTTGAGATAAAGTGTATGAAGTACATGTTTTGCATTCCTGTTACGTTTACCTACAGTACTTAACATTCAAAAATCACAAGTCAAGTCCTCAAACTCTGGTTTTCTTTAAAAATCGTAAGACATGAAAATTAATATATTGGTTTCCTTTCAGTGGTCCTTTGACTTTAGCCATTCGGCTGTATTTCCCAATTCTTGGCATAGGAATGTGTGAATACATATAAAATTTAAGTTAATTTGGAGATTCTGAGATATAAGTATCCATAAGGACTTCAAGAAAACACCAAGTATCATGAGATTTGCCATAACATTTGGAAGACCATTTGATTATTATACAGACAGCTGTTATGTCGGGCAGATAACAGTAGATAACAGAATATAATACTAATAAACCATTTTACTTTTTATCAATTTACACACGTGGTCTTATTCTTTTGTTTCTTTTTTTAATTTTTTTTTTATTAGCAAGATGCTAATGTATATTTTAAGTAGTTTCAAACTCTTCCTCTTAGCAAAGATTTCATGAGTTTTGTAGTTAATTGTCTTATATTTAGTTATGTTTAGGAAGAATGTTAACTGGTCTTTAAATTGATCCTATATTTAAACTATTTGTTTCAGCAATTTGAGAGCAATTACCATATATTTCTGAATTGTGTTAAAATAGAGGCCCTGCAAGCTTTATCCACATACTGTGGTGATAACAGGAATCAGATGCTCACAAACTTCTGTTTAGCCGACTATGAAAATTTCTCTAGAGGAAAAGAAGTTAGGATAAACAGTTCTACAGAATTCTCAAAACGTATAACCAGTTACAGAAATCTAAAGTATACCAGTTAAAAAAAAAAGTCCTGATAGTTAAAAATTCTTAAAATGCTGTTCTTGACAGGCAACACTTCAGAAAAGAGTGAGGCCTCAATTTGAAGCCMTTAATTTGTTATACTAGAAAGGGAAAAAAATAGTTCTGTGTTAGTTCAGGCCAACAACTTGGCAGGAATTTAAATCTGAGTCCAAGGTTTCTGAAACCAGAGGCTTGAGAATGTTAGCAGGTTTCAGGGCTGGTAGTGAAGGGGAAATGCAATGATTTCACAGATAGCTGAGATATAAATCATAGTCACAATGTTTAAAGGACTTATTTGGAAAATGTAGAATTACATACGATAACAAGCAGAAGGAGGTGTGTTAAGTGTCGGTGTTGCCTATGTTCCTTGTTGCTAAGTAGTGGGGCAGTTTTTGAGAGCCAGTGAAAAAAATAATGGCTTTTTGGTTGTGGGTCAGGATGAGTTTTATGGCAAGAATAATGTGACTGAATGAGGCAAAATATTTTTGAGTCCTTTACCTACAACTTTGGTAGCTCATAAATTATTTCAGGACGGTATAGCACTGTGGAAAGCTACACTTACTAGTATTTTGTAGTGGTGTGTTTTTTTTTTTCTTTCTGGGATGTCAGTTAATTTCTTGTTGGAGAGTGTCTTGGGAGGTCTTATTGTGAGAGGCAGTTGTGGAGCAGCAGCAAAATCCCTCTGTGACTTGTCAAATCATCTTCTCTCAGCATTACAGTGTATGAAATTAATGCGATATTTCTTAACCCTCCTTCTGGAAATACGTTTTTTTATGATGGTTCTTAGTTTATAAGATTTCTTTCTTAATATAGGTGGAATAAAATTTTGTGTCTAATATATTTTTCTTTTGTTTCCACCATGCTTTTAATGAAAGTCATGGTCACCCCAGGGAGGAAGCTGCATTTTCTCTCCAATGTTCCAGTGGGAAAACAAACAGGACTGTCACTCTTACACCTGCTGCATTGAGGAAAGGGAGAGAGGCAACACTTTTGAGAAAATAAAACATGTTTGGACTTCTGTCTTAAAATTGCACTACTGCTCAGGAGTAAGAAACGTTCTCATCCAACTACGTTTATGTAGATGATACAGGAGAATTCTCTTCACTATGCCTGTGGTCATTCTGTGCATACACTAGCTGCAATTCTGTGAGGCAGAAATTATGCTGCTTGAAACTTCCTCATTTCCATCTCTGTTGTTTTTGTAGCTTGCCAAACTTGTTATTGTTTTAAATCAGCAATGAAAAGCCATTTCTCCTTGCCTCCAGGAAATCTGTGTTTTAATGTAATTTGTTACTGTAAAACATGATAAGAAATGTACTAAAACTGTAGGAGACTTTGAATCAAAACTGTTACTGAAAAATGTACTTATCTCACATTTTACATTTTCTTTCAGTGTTCACAGTAACTCATTGGGAGAAGGTGACACTTGCTAGAATTTTATAACCCTGTTTTGTTTACATGTAAGAATTAAAAAAAAAAAAGTAGTCTGGTTTTAAGCTGTAACTTCAAGCATGAATACTAGAAAAATTTCAAAGTTTATAGGCATCTTTTCTCCAGTTTTTCCTTGACCAAACTATTTTGAGGTTCCTTACTAAAGGTATTTGTTACGCTCAACTTTTCACAATCTATTTTCCTCCAGTTATTGCAAAGCTTATTAGGGATGAGACGCTCGTTTGCACTTGTATATCATAGAGAAACAAGATCTCAGAAATCAATGTAAGGGACAGAACTATGATCAAGAAAATGTTTCTTAACAAATACTTTGGAAAGAAATCTGGCAGTTTTTCAAATGGAAGAAAATAAGCACTTGATGCAAAAAGCTATCTTTTAAGGTGGCATTATATAACTCCTTCACTTTTAATTCCATCCACACGTTACCTTTTTTTCCTTTTTTTTTTTTTTTTTTTTGTGTGTGTGAGACTGTGGGGAGTCTCTTCTCTGGCCTGCCTGTTATTTGAGTTCTAGTAGTTGACCTGTGTTGGTAGCTAACAACAATAAAAAGAATAGTGTAATTTTATTTTTCTCTACTATATGCGTAAAGTTATTTTATTACATGTGTTTCTTCTTCTTGTAGCATGCATGTCCATTGTGTATCACTTCATGTTTTTGGAACCTTTTCTTTTCTTTTAAAAGGTAGTAGCATAAAGTTATTGTCATTTTCTTGGGTCAAACTTGTAAGCTTGTTCTATTTAGTTCAATGCGCAGGATTAATCGAATAGACTACTTTTATTTGGGTGGCTATATGTATTTTAAGGGGAAGACCAGTTTACCAGGAAGACAAAATATCCTATTTAATTTGAGTATCATTGAATCAAAGTTGTGGTTTTCATGATATTTGTTCCTGATTCATAGGAATGTTCTTGATTCATGGGATTCATTGGAAGAGCCAGATGTGTGAATAAAACAGAATTCTACTTGCATTTAAAATTGTCAATATAAACTTAAAAGCAGAGACATTTAAAACATTCCTTACTTAATTTGAGACTAATTAAAAATACTAGTTACCCTTCAGGTTTATTTTGTGGCTTGGAGATGATTAACTACACAGGAAGAGAATGTTGTGGTGCTGTGGTGTTCCAAATGGGCCAACTGGCTTCTGGTCCATAGTGATACCAGTTTGCTGTTCCAACAAGTTTGTATTGTTAAACACACCACAAAGCAGGTCAGAACAGTAAGGGAGAGTGTGTATAGAAAGGGAAAAGTACAGAGTATTAGAGTTGCGCATCTCTTGCACTCTGGTTCTTCTACATCTTATTTTCCTTTACACTTAGACACAGCCAAGGAGAAAGGAAATGGGGCCAGCTACAGATGTGGTAGTAGGATCCTTGCCATGACTGAAAGTAGCTTCATGAGTTGTTGTGAAGGCTCTGTATGTAAATTCCCCAGTAAAACTCACTTCCATCTAGCCAGTGTTCCTGTTAGAAAATAAAAGGTGGGTTTTTGGAAGCTGTTAAACTGGTAGTTAGCAGCTGCTCTGTTCCAGTGGTGTGCTGTAAAGCAAGCATGGTGGTGCAACAATCTCCATCATTTGAAGTGGATCAGAGACTTAAAAACTGGAATATAAATTCAAGTTGTTTATTCTCAAACACACATCTCTCTCTTAAGGTTTCTTAAGTCTTCTGTTAAGAATGGCCTTTATGTATCTAGCCCATCATCCTATCTCCAGTGAGAGTGGGCATGCAGAAGAGTGCTTGAATGCAGGCTCTGAGAAGCACGCGAGGAAGGCAAAGCTGAAGGTCATCTAGGCAAGGTATGAGCAACAGGACAAAATAAACTGGTGGGTGAGTGCTCACTGAATAGATAGTAGATGGGGATGATCTGCTCAGAAAAGTACAGGGAGTGGAGTTGCATGGCTTGACAAAGGCTGAACTCTTAACTGAAAAAGACAACTCAGTGCTGAATGTCCAGGCTGCCCTGTCCCTGATCCACAAGCACTGGCTCAATTCTGGCACAGGGAAAGACAAGGTACCAAAGTACCACACTGGAGCCCCTCCAGCAACCCAGGTGCTTCACAACGAGGTCACCTGGAGGGTATGGTCACACTAGGGCCAGTGCAGCCATCACTGCTGCCTTTGCCTTCTTGGGCTGCTTTGCCCATGAGCTGTTGACTGCAGTCAAGGCTGCCAGCCTAGGGAAGCTGGGTGAGAGCTGCAGCAAAGCAGCTTTGTGAAGGCAAGCATCCAGCTGTACGACCTCATCACCTCTGCGGAGTTTGAGAGGCCTCAGGGAGGTGCTCAGGTGCTGTAACAGCCCCTCGAGCTCTGCAGCGCTTGGGAGCAACGACAGCATCCCCCGTTGTCTCAGAAACCTCATCGTGGAGGAAAGAGGAGACAGGCAGTGAAGCCCCGGTCTGTGCTTTGACTTTAATAATAAAAAAGTCCACTGCTTTTGCCTCCACCCCCTCCTCTTTCTGGAGAGAGAAGTGCAAGGATGAAGTAAATATGTATCGCTATCCCTCAATATTGACCTAGTATTTCTCATCCATCTCTCAAGAGGTGGTATTCTCATATTTAGTATCTACATTTAAAGAACAGGTTTTGGTCCCATTATTTTTCCAAGTTTCTTTTTGAACCCTGTACACTTTGGCATCTGTAGCACGTGCTGTTGCTCAGAGTTCTGTATCTTGAATGTGTTTGGAAGGAAAAGGTACCGTCTCTTCTTTATTTTGAATCTGCCACCTGCTAGTTTAATTTGATGTCTCCTTAATTCTTTTTATAGGGTGAGATGGTGAGCAATCATTCCTTATTCATGTTCTTTATTTCACTTTTAAATTTATATTCTGGTATCACATTTGCTCTCCTATAAAGTAGTCATGTATAACTTAAAAGATTTCTTGAGATCTTGGAATCATATTTTGAACATAACAGTTGTCCAGTCTACTTGGAAGGAATTGAAGTCTTTTATTGATAATGTGCTGTGTCCCTCAGCCTCTTTTTCCTCAGTATGTGAAAGTATTTTGGCCACACCTGGAATCTCAATGCATAGGGATCTTGTGATATGTGTTGACAGAGTTGTATCTGATTTAACTGTAAGCCACCTTTCACCTATAGCAGAACTCTTCCACACTAACAGCTTATTCTGACTTCATGAACTTGTGTGCTGGTAGTAATTTCCCACTGATAGTCTTCGTTACATTGAGTTTCTGACACATCTGTCACATCAACATCCTCATTTGAAGTTCAGCATTCCTGTTTCTCCATCTTGTTTGTCTGCGTTATTTAAATGTCTCTTGTTCTGTTTTATCCTCATTCACTATTGAAGTGTAGTCACTTTCTATCCTCTTTCTTATTTGAGTATACAGTGTTACTGTGATTCTTCCACAAAGGATTCATCATCTTAAACTGTGCGCTATTCAATCCTTAATGGCTTTTCTCAGTTATTAAAATTTAAAAGATCACAGAAAAGTATTGAATTGAATTGCTGACACTGTTCCTTTTTGGTTTAGATGAAGCCTTCTTCCAGTACGTGCTCACTCTGTTTCTTCTAGTTTCGGCAAATCTGCTTGGAATTATTCTTCCCAGGATTAGCCTCTCTAGGGAGATACGAGCTTTATATTCTTTTATTTATTATCCTTCCCTTCCATTCACCTCTTTTACCCATATAAAAAAGAAAACCCTTCTTAGTTCTGAAAATGATTGGAATGATTTGATGACTTCTGCGTGTGGGAGAGAGGAAGATTATTTTCTTCATTCTTGATGCCTTTTTCTCTTTTCAAGGAGTTCAAGCTGGCCTTTTGTTAAGAGAAATTGCTTGCTGGTTGAATCCATTAACAAAGTTCTTGCATTGAACTTGAGATACCTGTGGCTATCTCATGGTGGGTACTGGAATTATTTCTTCATGCTCAGCAGGGCGGGAAATGTGGTGTGTATGAGAGATGAAAATGAACAGAAAACTGTTCCATGATTGTCCATAGTGTTTAGTAATATACTGATGGGAATTGATAAAATCCAGTTGATATGGAGGGTCCTTAGCAGGTTAATTTGAATCATTTGTAACTGGAGRATATTCTGCAGACGTGAAAATGACATTTCTCAGTGTTCTTCCCTAAAAGAGGCTACAAGAGAGGATTTCTTCCACAGCTCCTGATTTGGATTCAAGCTTTATTGCTGCCGTGTTTTTATTACTGATTGAAAGAAAGTAAGATAAAAACTATTTGTATTATTTCCATGGTTTTTTTAAAATTATTTTTTATTTTTTTTATTGTAGATCCAAGTTAGAACATAGAATTAAATACAAACCCCAAAAACTTAAGGAAGATGACCTTGTAAATCTGGTTGCTTAGAATGGCAGAATCTCTGCCTGGAGAATTCACAGGAATTGTAGTTTTGTCTTCAAGTGAGAATTCTTTGGTTACTTTTGATACTAGTTGGAGGCTTTGAACTCTGGTGTCTGTCAAGACCTTCGGCAGAAATCTCCTTTTCTCCCAAGGGAAATATGGAGAATGGTTAGTTCCTTAGAAGATTGTTGGACACATTTTCTATCTAGAGTACTAGAAGCCACAGATAATTTGGAAGTAGAATCTAGAAAAAACAGTCTGGACTGTGACTGGTTAGACTAAACAAATGACAGTTTCTGGGATACTGAGAAAAAATTTGGAAGCACTTTGGCAACACAGCTGTTGAACAATGTGGTAAAATGACTCTTTCCAACTTAAGAATCTAAAATTATTTCTGTGACTTACGGAAGTGTATACAGGTTTAGTATCAAAGTAATGAGAATACAACCCCAGAAGAAATTAAATCGGTAAGTTTTCTTAGTCAGAAATTTACCCATTTTATTGCTTGCTCTGCAGCATTTTTCTTGGCTATTTTTTCTCCATATTTTGGTTTTTTTTTCCTCCATATATTGGTCTCTTAAATACAACAAGGACAGTGTTACTAATCCCAAGAAGGTGCTAGTGATGATCCTTTTAGCAGAAAACAGGGCTGGAAAGGATCTTGAAATTAACCATGTTGACCTTGGCCAGCAGCCAAGCACCCACGCAGCCGCTCACTTGCCCTCCCCTCCCACGGCTGGAGGAGAGAGTAAGAACAGCAAAAGCCAGAAAACTCGTGGTTCAAGATAAAGACAGTTTAATAAGTGAAGGAAAGAGGAAAGAAAAACAAGTGATGCAGAGGAGATCACTCACCACCTCCCACAAGCAGACCAATGACCAGCAAGTCTCTGAGCAACAGCCACCTTGAAGACAAACCCTCCCCTTCTGCTACCTGAGTTTTATTGCTGAGCATGATGTTATACAGTATGGAATATCCCTTTGACCAGTTCGGGTCATTTGTCCTGGCTGTATCCCCTCCCAGCTTCTTGTCCACCCCTAGCCTATTTGCTGGACTGGGGCCAGAGCGAGGGAAAAAAGAGCCTTGACACTGTGCAAGCACTGTTCAGCAGCAGCCAAAACATTGGTGTGTTATCCACACTGTTTTAGTCACAAATCCAAAACACAACTCCATACAGGCTGCTATGAAGAAAGTTAACTCCATCCCAGCCAGACCATGGTTTTCCCATGTCCCAGAGTGGAATCATCAGAGTAATACACTTCTCCCAAATAAGTACATGTATGTATGGTTTGGAGTTTCTCTGTGTATTTCAGTTTGGTATGCTGATGTCTTTTAAATAAACCACTTCTTGTGGTTTGGTGTTGATGAATGTAGGGAATATCATAGATTTGTGATCAGAAAACTTGCATACAGCTAGTATGGCTTTGAAAAGTGATGGCCTTTAAATGCTTAACAGCTCTTTAGAGTACTTAATTTTTTAAGTATTACATACATTAATTAAAAATTTTGGCTCGATCTGTGATAGAGATTGAATCATTGCAAAGCTGGCACAGCATGCAGGCCATCAAGGCTGGCTTTACAACTGCTCTGTCTTCAAATTTCCCTGGTTGCCACTAATACCAGTTTCTCTCTCTTCGGCAATCATACCTGCCTTTTCCCGTCATTTTGCCGGTTGAGAATAGAGTGGTGTTAAAAAATCTTAAGGCTATCATGTATTTTCAGTCTTAACAAGAAAAAAAGACAGACCCTGGTCATTTGGAAAAGGGTGACAATTCACTCCTCAGTGCCAGAGAGCAGAAATCTTCATGAGTTTTTCAAAGTACAAAGTTTAACTTCAGTAACAGGGAGGGACTTTCATCAATTCTAATTTTCATCTCACAGTCTACCCAGTGCATCAAACTTCCTTATAATTTCAGTAATTGTATGTCAGTTTTTAGGAATGATCTAGTACACGTAGGTCAAAAAGTCTGATAAGGTAATAATATTTTAATAACATTTGAAAGCAGTTAATTGCTCCTGAACTGTCAAAAACTCATCGTGAATTCAAAGAGAAAGTGCTGTGGCTTGCAATCTACAGTACTCATATATTTGGGAAAAGGAAGTTTGTCTTTCACATAAAAACTGTTACACAGAAACTGTAGAGAAATGACCATAGTTGTTTCATTGTTCAGACTGCTTTATTTCCTCTATTATACAGGTGAGTAGCTTAGCAGAAGTTAGTGTGAGAAATAGGTCCTAGATTTTGTATTGCCTGTTCTTCTTCTTTTTCCGTGTATAGGTATTTAGAACAGGACCTTAAATTAACTGCTCTTGAAAGCCCTTGTGTATTTTTGTTTGTATAAAATTCTGGTTTAGATAGTTGACTTAATATAACTTACAGATAAAACTTAAAGGTATTATCTTTGTATAAACAAAATCAAAGATTTTTCATTCTCCTAGTTCTTCCTCAGTGTATTTGGGGTTTTTAAAAAGTAATGTTTTAAATGCTTACAGAAAATGGAAAGCTTGACTTGAAGTGTTTTCCTGTAACTAACTACATTGGCACAAATAGGTGCAATTTTATACATGAATGGTTTTGAATTAAATGAGAGATACACCAAGTGCTAAATTAGCATTAATTAAATTGGCATACATCTATTACTACCTTCTGTAGCCATCAGAATATTGCCAGCTAAAGTGCTCTTTGGTTCACACGTGAACATATATTGTACATTCTCTGACTAATGTTTCTTTGAATATTTTAGAAAACAAGGCAGTGTTAATTTTACTTCTGTATTGTTACAGAGCTCGGTATGTGAGTACCCTTAGTATCTCAGGCTCTTCTTGTGGTTTTATGCAACACAAACGGAGGAATTGGAAAGAAAGCCCTTTTGCTGTAGAAGAACTTGCACATTGGTTTATCGTGGAGTGTACTAGCCTTGCATGCAGCAGATGAACAGGCTAGCAAACAGGTCATCAGAAGGCTTGAGAAGCAGACAGCCGGGAAGGCAGCCGTAGACTGAACTGTTACTGGTGGAAAAATACATTCCCAAGCTTGGCATCTGAGTCTGCCACTGCCAAAAATATCTGTGAATGGTCTGTTCTGAAGCACATTAGGGAGAAAAGGTTAAAAACAAGCACAGTATTAATACTACAAGCAGGAGGAAGCAGTGCCAAGATAGCGTTGGATTTATCCTCTGGCCAGTTTTCTTTCTAGATGCAGTATGGTAGAAGGCCAAAGTGTGAGTTGCAGACCGTGTTTCATTCACACCATATAGAAGTTGCAGAGAAGGGATTGGTGTGCAAACATCCACTATCAGACAAGTTTTGGTCAACTGTTACTGAATTGCCAAATAGTTGGGGGAAAGTTTATTAGTCCTATTAAAGCATATTAGTCCCATTAAACCTGGTATCTTCAAACAGGAGCAAGAGACTGCTCTTGTTTTTAAGATTTAGGAATAGAAGAGTACTAGAATTGTTAATGCTGGAACAAGGATGTTATACTATTAAAAACAATCATTTGAAGTGAGTATTTTTATCTGTTTTTTTTTCTTGGCAGTCTTACATTCCTTAGTTGTTGTAATTTAACATAAAAAACTTGCCGAAGTTAAATAGAATGTGAGAAGAACATACTTGTTCTTAATTAGCATCCATTTAGAAGTTGAGGAATGGTGGTGGGGAAAAAAGACACTTTGCAGAACTTAATATTTTTGCTAGATTCTAGTACTTATATCTGTTACTATGTTCTTAGTCTTTGAAATACAAAACAGTTTGGTTTTTTTTAAATGTTTTAAAGCTTAAGAAAAAGATAATATTTAATAGATGAAGGTAGAAAGGAAATGTGATATGTCATAGAATGTTAAAGAGCCAATTGGATTTTTTTTGGTGCAGTGCTGAAATGAAGAAGCCAAACCGTACTGATACCACACTTCGCACTCACTAAAGTAGAAGTAAGCAGCTGTTATGTAGCTCAGTGTTAAACACAATAGTGCAAGGGTCGTACCAGTAAAAGCAAAAAATTAACTTCCTGTATTGTGTTAGAGAATTTTTGCATGTGCTGTTCTCAAATTAAGACCTGACCTGAAAGGTAGTGTTTGCTGTTCTAAGTAATGAGATAATCGTCATGTTTTTCTGCATTGCCTCCACAGATGTGACTCTTGAATAGCTGGCTTCCCCCCACCTCCCCACCCCCTTTGTTAAACTTACCTATGGAAGGAAACTTTTATCTAGATTTTGTGGTCAGCTGAACAGCATTGCTTTCTTGACTTGAAGTCAGAAACAATAAGAAAATTGCAGATGAGTTTCAGTACTTTGATTTCAAAGAAAATGACATGAGCAAAACCATCTCTCTCAATTGCAGGAGTATATAGTTTGAAGACAGTTGAAATTAAAAATGTAACTTTTCCGTTTCATTCGAACTTTCATCAGAGTTTAATATTTAGGCAGGACCAGTGTGTTAATAAAACACAGTAAAATAATAGAAAAATCACTCAGTCTTGAAGATAAATAGGTGATTCTTGAGTTGCTTGGATATAATTCATAAAAATAAGTTACCAGAAATACACAAATGGAATGACCACTTTCAGAATCTTTTTGTAAAAAGATTTGTACTCTTATAAAGACAGTAGCAGGCCATGGCAGCCAAGTGGCTGCCCTAATATTGTCTGTTCTTGGTCACAGTATAAATGTATCTTTGAAACGAGTAAAAAAAAAATTGCAGTATTCTTTAGTTGCAGAATTACTCAGCTAAGATGCACGTGTTCAGAACTACTGATTATTAATGAATACTTATTCCAAGGAGTAAGAGTGAAAGTAGTTCTATATTGCCATTTATAAAAGTGCCTGCGCAGCACCATTCTAATACTAGTGCGTTTGCCTTGCAAGGGACTTGTGTGCTGGGAAAGGGGTATTATCTCTGTTCTATGAACATAGTTTCTAGAGACTGAGTTTCATTCCACTGTTGTGGTGTTTTTCAGTGAAAAGTGGCCCAAAGTTTAGGTTAGTTACCATGTGAAACATTGCTGACAAGTCACCACTTCCTCCCTTTCTTCCCCTCTTTTCCTTGTGAAGACTTCTTCAGGCTGCCTTTGCCTTTTCCTCCAGTTCTGTGATCTCGCAGGTCAAGCAGAACTGCTTTTCCCATCTTCATCAACTTGCACAAAATCCAGTCTTAATTTCTTGAAAAAAATGAACATACAAAATGAACACGACTTTTCTCATCTTCTTCACCAGTGCTGTTTATTTTCCTCTGGTTGCCCTCATCACGCTACTTGCTATAGTGATACAATACCTGCTTGCTTCCCTCGCTTCTCCATGCATCATTTTCCTTTTATTTTATTTATGACTTCCCTAGGTTCTACCACTCCCAGTGGGATATTCTCAAGGACTCTTACCTCTCTAATTACAAATACTATCTTTATTCTCTCTGGGAAGTCCATTCTATGTGCCCTGTCAGCAACGAAAGGGAGTATACCTCTACATGATTTGATATTGAAGGATCTGGTAGCTCAATGTATGATAAAATTCCTGGTCTTGAATGACACATTCAACCTTATGGTTTAACCGTTTATAGAGTGCAGAACAAAACCTATGGACTCTTGATTTATTTTCGTAAACTCTGGGACTGGCAGTTTCTAACTACTATGCTTAGGTGCCTCCCCTAACTGTGCATCTAGGCTCTATCACAACATACTATAGTAATTGTTTAACTGACATAGTTTTGCAGCCACTTCTGTTTAAACTTTGGAGGACAGTGTAGAGGTTATGTCTCTTCCTACTGCTGGCCTTCAGGAATTAGCCAAATGTGTGCAAACATTTGTAATCTCTTGCCGAAGAGCAGAATAAATTTGCTGAGATAATTCTGTATTCAGTATGCTGCATAGTTAGTTAGCTAACAGTTAGCTAACAGTTAGCTGTCAGTATTTGCTTAAATTTTATAGCATGGCAGCTATAAGTATATAACTAACAGAAATTAGTTAATTACAAAGCCACAGGTTGTACCATAATGTTGTAAATAATGATAGGCACAGAATCCAACACTAACATTAGCAGCTTGTTTTTGTAATATGTTTATGTCAGTATACTATCAAGATCTTACAATTTAGTAAAGCTTAAAAAAATACTTATATTGGCCCTATTGACATCTCAGGTTTTTTGTATTTTTTTTCAGTGTATATATAGTTAAAACAAAACTACAAATATGATTTGAAAATACTCTTACTGTATTAAACTATGTAATGGATAAGGCAGTGTTTTGAAAGCTACTCCTGCTATTCATATAGAATATCCTCCTTCACTGGGGACCTTGTAAGTGGAGAATTCTAGTGTTATATATTATAAGCTATTAGTAATAAGGACATGAATTTGACAAGGTAATGTAACAGTGTAATGACAGAAAAATGGGTAGGAAATTGACTTTCAAGTTCCCAAGTATAAATGAATGAACGTAAATCAATGTTGCCCATTGTTATTAAGGTCTGTAATAGAAAACTTCCGAATCAATACAGATACTTAAGTAGCTTCATTAAAAATCAGAATTTGAAAATTATTTTTGAACTGGTGTTAACATTTCAAGGTATATCGGGATATGTCTAACCATTTACACCATGTTGTGACAGATTCTCAGTATAGTGTGGGGTTCAGGCACATTCCTCACTGCTTTGCTGAGAAGCAGCAGGATTTTTTTTGTTTGTTCGATTGTCAGTAGTCTCAGGAAATAGTTTCTTCCTCTCCTGACCAAAGCAATTCCACGTTTGTCATTGAAAGTTGTCTGAATTGCCCCAATATCTCAAAGACTTGCATACCCTTTGATATCGAATTCTTTTTTGTCTATCAGATCATTAGGATCTATATCACTAGAAAAAAAGGATGTAATTGTTTTCATGCATTGATTGTGGCTGCTGCCCATGTGTCAGTATAGATAGGTAGTGTAATGCTGAAAGTGGAATGTGCGAACTACTTAATAAGCATTATTACTGCAATTACTTAATGTTTATCTGTGTACTTGACTGTGTTTGCTGCTGATGCAATCAGAAGTTTCAGAATAGCTAAATCTGTTGACATTTTGTGTAGACAAGTATGGGTTAGGAGAAGAGATCTCTGAAAAAGGTTATTTAAATTAATTGCTAATGCAGATGTTATAAAAATTACTATAAAAATGCGTGGAAGTTAAAAGTGTCAGATTAAGGTTCACTTGTTTCTAAAGTATTTTGGAAGTATTCTGAAGTATTTGGTGTGATTATAAAGTATTGATAGGTATTGCATTCTGCTGCAACAATCAAATCCTGTTGGACTGGGTTGTCTGAGTAAATATTTTGCAAATGTAAACATACACCAAAAGATGAGTGTGCATTTTTTTACATTTCAAGAAATAAGTTTCCTGGTCAACAAGAAATCTTGATACCGATGTTCTTAGTTGGTAAAGTTTTATGACCTCATATAAGAGTAGATGAAAATAAAGTTCCTTTTTGGCCTTACGACCGAGGAAATCCCAGAACTTGCAACTTGTTGCCAGAAGCGGTAATAATGACTGTTGACTTTGCCACATTCAGGAAGTAATTCAAAATAACTTTTTTCCCTAGATTTTCAGAACATGATGTCCTCATTTGCAAATTAATTTCAAAGGGAAGAAATAAATGTTACTTTTTGATATTTGGAAAGTAAAGTTGAGAGAGCATTTCATAGGGTTGTGATGCGAGTTTTGGTTTAAGGTTTTATGTTTTAGAAGCATTGGACACTGATGAGGGTTCTATACATTCATATGTGCACAGGAATAGATAGAAATTAATAGAAAACGTGTAAAAGCTATAGTCAATATAATGACTGTTATTAGCTGACAAGAATCCAATGTTTGGAGTCAGCCCCCTCTCCCCCCAACAAAGATTAAAGTCGGGAGTAATAATGCTTGATTATTTGTTAAGGGACTTGTGCTGAATTGTTATTGAAGATGTCTGGAAACAAACCAGAACATGTAATTGGTTTTAATATATCTCATTACCTATCAACAGTGATCAAACCTCAGATGTACCATTTTCTGCCTTGAATAAGTAGCACTAGCTCTTAAATGCATAGACCTAATTTATTCTGCAAACCAAATCAGGTCATAGGTTTTCAATATTTTTATTCTTGGCTGAGTACAATTCTGTAAAACTCAAAATATGCCCGTAATAGCAGTAGTAAGACAAAACATGCTTTTAAAACTGCATTTGTAAACTAGAAATGCTAGTGTAAAATTGCAATTGCATAAGCTTTCAAATGAGTTGGACATTTTTCAAAACTGCATTAACTTCATAATAAAATTACTCCACTCCAAAAATACGAGATGTAAGCCATTGCAGCATTGTATCTTTCTGAGTATCTTTCTTTTCCAGAGAAACTCTGATATTCCATAATCAGTTCTACAGCCCAAGGGGAATGGGATACACTTTATTTATAGGATGATAGACCATGAGTATATTCTGGGGCTGATGAGAGATTTCTGATTACCATCTGCTGCAACTACTCAAGTTTCAGAGTGGATTAACTATGTATACCGAAACCGTAAGATCCTAAATCCAGCTGTAGGCTGTTTATCAGTAGTGGTAGACTATGTAAAATCTCCTTGGATAAAATGTCTGGGCCCTTGTCTACAGCAAAAGAAACCTGGCACTTGGAAGTCACAGCATTAGTGAAACAGTTTCTCAGTCAAACCACAGATTTTTGCTCCTTAAATGCAACTTTTCCATTTTGGACAAGATGAAATTGGAAATTGAATCTCTTGGGTCTAAAGGTGAGACAGTGGCCAAAACTGCTTTGTGGGAGGTTGGCAAATCAGCAGCCACGGTCTTGCTGTCTAAAAAAGCTGAAGATAAGGGTAGAACATACTTTTGTTTGAAATTCTAAATCTGAGACATGATTCAGTGCAGATCTTAAGATTCTTGAACACTTGACTTCTGTGCATCTTTCTGGTTAGGAACACAAGGTGTTCTATGGGTAGCAGAAAAAATTAGGTTTTATGATAACAATTGTAAAGTTTGATACATATCTTTAGAAAACGGAGAACTTTGCAATGATAATAGTGAGTTCTGTTAAGCCCCATTCTTGAAGAGGCAGCTGTATAGGTAGCTATAGATATTCCAATTGGTTGATGAGTTATGATGAGCAGCTTAATTCTGCCCACTTTTTCTACTGAGAAATACTAATTTGAGTCTCCCTTCTTCTTACACAAATTTTTAGGAAAACTGCTGGAATAAAATGATGTTAACAGATGTCTGTCTCCTTTTTCAAATTTCATTAAGACAGGCTAATACATTTAAAAGCTGTGAGTAGGGGACTGTAGGAGGGAAAGACAGACAACTAGGTGAACGTTGAAAGTATTTACATAATCTATGTGTTCTTAGAGAAAGTTAGTTTAAAAATATAGACTTACCTGTTTCTGAAGGAAGAAACTTAATTACATTGATAAGGATAAAACCACTTTTTTTAGAAGAATGCCAAGACCTTATGTAACTTTTGTTGCACTTCAGTTATCAGTCTGTCACGATTTTCCTGCTTGGCAACTGTCATACACTCTTCTATGGGAATTAGGTGTTTTTTTAGGGAGGCTTTTCACTATTGATGTATGATAGCAGCATAACCCTGGTACTAGTGAAGCTATATAATCTTTTCCTGAACCGTAGTCCAGAATTGTAGCCTAACTGAAGTAGTTTCTTGAATAGATTCTGTCTTCCCGCAGTCTGCTGCGTCCTTACTAAATCCCGATGCCTCCTTACTGTCTTAGTTGAACCCCACAGCCTGAAAAGGGAGCAGGGAAGCTTTTTAATCTATTCTTAAAACAGCTGCAACAGGAAGGAGAATAAACTGTGCTTAAACTCTTTTTGGCCCAGTGCTTTTCCAAGATAATTTTAGTAAACATGTTTTGTAAAGGCTGTAAAATTAAAATACATGTTCTGAGAACTGTCTTTTTTTTGTACTTTTTATTGCAGTGGTTGATTAATTAATGTTTGTGGTGTGATCAATGGCCTTATGAGTGGTAGTTAGAGGCTCATGTGGTTGAGGACTTGGCAAATACTTTTCAATGAAAAACGCTAGCTAGTTTTTGCAAAATGGGTGGTAATCTTTCTGGCAAGCTAAAGTAGCATTAGTGGAGGAAGAAACACGTTTTTTCTGTTGACTAAAGAACTTGCTTTCTAACTTCATGTTATCACTGAATTAATAAAAAATTGTTTTCACTCTTTCTTGTCCTCTTAGTTGCTTAGGAGCAACTGGTTTACAATATTGGAAAGTACAGAATGGTAGAATTGCACAAATTGGACAGTACTGTGTTCAGGAAATGATGAATAATTTTGGCTTCTTCCGTCATGATTGTTGTTGTTGGGATGCATACTTCTTTACTATGAAGATTTTTGTAGTGTCTGCAAGGAAAAAAAAAACACCCATGAAATAGAACTCATATATATTAAAGTAAATTTCCTACAAAGTTATATGAGGAAGACTATGGAGACTGTGAATAACAGGATCATCAGTTAAATTCTAAAAATGGCCAGAACAAGCTAGTTCTAGTGTAGTTTTAAGGCTATTGAGTCAAATTCTGCTTAGTTGCACTGCACTGAAAATCCAGAATACTTGATTTTAACGTTTGATTTGAAAGCAGGAGATCAACAAGGAGAATCTGGATGCTATTCTGCAGCTAGTAGTTAGAGAGTGGTTAAGCAAAGAAATAGTTTCTGTTGGTGGAATTAGAGACAGGGTCGAGTATAAATGTCATCAATTTTGGAACCAAAAGTTCTTACTCAAAAATTGTTACAGATTTTTTAAAATAATATTTTAAACTTCAGTTTTTGCCTGGAGTTTTTTTATACAATTGTTTCATGTGCTTTGCAGTAACCTCAGGTAGGGTTTCATTTTGCAAATTGCTAGCACTTAGCTAAGAAATTTAGTTGAAGACAAATAATATATGCAATAAGGAGAGAGGAGTAGATCATTAAGTTTGATTCATATCTAAAAATGTGGTAATATATTTGATTATAAGTGCAACCTTTATTATTTGCCTTGTAGCTGGTGATTTTTTTCACATGTAATCATTCTTATAAAAGGAACCCTTTCTTACTCCACTGTAGTTTCTGCTTATTTGTGTATGTTGACTTTACAGGATTAGAATCAGTTGCAAAGATGGGTTGCAGAGCAGACATGATCTTCAAATCAAATAGTTTTGTCATTGTCTGTTTTGTGTGAACTGGATAAGCTTATTTTTAATCATCTCTAATTTTCTTTTTTTGCCTGTTTTTACATACAAAGTTCTTTCAGGTTAAACCTGTAGACTCATGTGTTAACCAAGTTGACATACAGAATTCAAAAACTATCTATCCCACAGAAGTTCCAGATCAGTCACTTATGTACGAGTCTGTGTATATGCTATGGCTTTCTAAATGCAAACACTTCTAGAGGATGTTAGAAAATAATTGTGATTCTGAAGTAGATGGGTCAAAATATCTCTCCCTCCTCCCAGTCAGAATATGTAGCTAATACCCTTCAAAATGTTCTTTCCAAAAGTACAGGACATTCCTTTGGGAGTAATCTGCTACTCACTTTATAGTAATTGAATATATCTACAGATATTTACATTGAAATGTGAAGGGCTAGCACTCTTGGGGGGGAACTTTCAAAACTTAGAGAATGTTGGAAATGTCACTTTATGCAACAAAAAAGGAGTCTGCTTCCAGTCTATAGCTATGATCGCTTGACTGTATGTTTAGAAGTGAGGAAATGCCTGGAAACGTTTTCTGACTCTTACTCCTATGTGTTAGTGAGAACAATATTGCGTATCTTTATTATTATAAAATGTAGAGAATGTATTGCACAGATGTAAAGATGTAGAGAATGTATTTGGTAATGCTTTAGGAGACCAATCTAAATAAACATGTATAATTCAATTTTATTTTTCATTCCTTTTTGGTATGTTTCACTGAGCTTTCAGAATGAATACCAACTATTCTTTTTGGTTTCCCACTTATCTGGTGCTCCGATATTATATGCATCATTTGGACCTCAGATGTTGTGGGCGAACCTTGTAATTCAAGTAACATTTGTCATTGGAAGGAAAACTACTGTGTTTCTAGAAATTTTTGTAAACTGTTTTTCACAGAGCTTATGTTTGTAAATTATTGAACACACTCCAACTGCCCATAATCTACAGATCTGGGTAATTCTTCCTAATTGTAAAGCACTGAAAAATCAACTTGAAGTGTGTTTTAATTAAGTTTTGAAAGCCTATTGCTCTGAAATCGGGGCACTACTACACGTGACAAATTGTATGCTAACATTCTATAAAATTCTGATGCAATCATATTTGTATCATTAATGCTAATGAGAAGAAAGCACATAGTACAGGAAACACGTAATACAGGTGGCGATATTTGGCAGGATGCAGTGCCTTGTGCTTGTTTTCAAAGTAGAAACTATGAGAGAGTGGAATACGGCTATTCCCCATCCCCTTTTATTTTTTTTTGTGTTTGTGTGTTTACATGTATGTAGACGTACACATGCAGAAACCCCTAAATTTCTCTCCCCTCCCGGGTAGAATCATTACTGTTTTATTATACTCTTCTATTCATTTAGCATAGAGCATGGTGTGCTATGCTTGAGAGTCATGGCTTGGTCCCACTGTAAAAACAGGTCCTTTTCTCTTTCAGAAATTTGAACCTGTACTGTGAAGTGTTTTTAACTCTAATAAATAAGATGTGAATAAGAGATTATTTTAATATTGAAAATAAAAAGTATAAGAAAGCCAGAGTAGTTTGTCCTTTTTTTTTAACTTTTAAAAAGCGTATTACTTTTTTTTGGATGAATGGAAAAACTTCAAGAGAGTCTTCACTCTTTTTTATATCAGTTTTTAATTTTTAATATAATGTGGTTTTTTTTTTTTTTTTAAATATCAGTTATTGGGGAGTGTAATGATCAGTTTTATCTCTGCTACCACTGTGCTGAAGAGGAGTAGGGTCAGCTATTTTGAAAGTGGTTCCAGAGCTGTGCTTTCTTCTGTCTGCAGTCCTGAGCTCAGAGGATGATGCCAAAACTCTTACTGATCATCTCAATGTGTTTTGTTGAAAGTTTTTATAAATAAAAGAACTGCACTGGATTTTTCTACTGAACTGATGGCATCTGCTACAAATGAGCTTTTTTGTTATACTACAGGCTTGCTCGGCTAGTCTCCTTCCAAAACCAAGACATAATAAAGAGGAGATACTGTTCCATATTGCTGATTTAAAATCTTAGCAAAAGGCTTACAAACTAAACTAAATATAAAGCTGTGATTCTTTCAGAGAATAGTGCAAATTAGTTTGAAACGTAAGAGTGGCTATAGCGAGGTAAACAAATTAGAAAGTTCWGTGTGACAGTGTGACTTACTGTATAAGCACTGAAATATTTTTGATAAATGAGAAAACACCCCGGGTTTTACTGTGTTTTTTCCAAGTCTGTAGTCTTCTCTCCTATAAAAGCTATTATCTGTTTTTTATAAAGCCAGCAGGAGACCGGTCTTTTGTATGTGCTTCCTGTCTGGAGTGCTCAGACAACGGAAAAATAATTTGATTCTTAAGGTTCGACRATGCTAAAGTAAATCCTTAAGAGGATTTTTTTTTTTTTTAAAAGAGGCAAATGATAGTTGGAATGTGTTTCCCATATAATGTGTTTTCCCTTTAATGATTGGGAGATCCAGACAGATTGTACCTCCTTACTTACCTGGGRAAAAAAAWAAAAAGCTGAAAGACAATGAGGTGTATAATAAACTATTTACCTTGATACCAGCGTTTAATCCAAAGATTCCCAGTTGTATTTATAAAAGTTAGATTATAATTCAATGAGAAGATAATTTTTCCAGCCAGGTTTTCTAAGGAAGTGAGTTACTGCATCTGCCTGCCACTAGCTAATTTCTACCACATAAGACTAAAGAATAGAGGTCTCAGACATAATTTAATTTTTCTAAATTTCATGAACATTTACAGTTGGGTGGAGAAAAGAGACACTGTTTATTCTTCATTACAATAACTCGGGGAAAGTGCAGTCACTCTCCGTTCACTTAGTACTGACTTAACTGAGAAGGCAACACGTCTGTATCGCCTAGCCTTTTGGCACAGGTGTCGTTCCAACTGAGCTACAACTCGTGCTGTCTCTTGGTTGTCTGGCAAGCAGAGTATAAAAGGAAAGGATCAGGATTCACATGAGGTAACTAGAAGCATTGCTGGGGTTGGGAGGGAACCATAAAAGATGGGAAGAGGTAGYGGAGAGGAGTGTGTGTGATTGGGAAGATCATGGATGTGATCGAAAACRAGACTTACAGCAGTTGTGGAATCTGGCAATGTGAGAAGACGTGGCTTCAGGCTGTGTTCAGACGTGTTGAGGTTGAGAATGATTGTCTTCTCCCCGTGTTCCTCTCTGCCAGTTTTGTTAGGAGGAATTCTCTCTGAAGCGCCCTTCTGGACTTGGGCTGTCTTGTAGTGCTTCAACAGCTGTACTGGCTCGATGYGGTGCAGTGGGCTGCATTCGTGCATGGCACATGCAATTTTAACATAAATTGGAGTCTCTTGAAACATCTGTAATTTACAGTAGCTGACGGTGACCTCAGAGGTTGCCCCGGTAACTGGTGTCCCAGGAGCCTCTGTAAATATACCCGAAAAGTGGCCCAAAGTCTACATGCCAATGTAATAGGTCTAAAAATATTGAGTAATTATGTTTATATTTAAAACTGGTTATATCAAGGTGGTTTTAGTAGCAGTCTTACCTGAACATAAGAAAAATCTTTAAGATAGCATGCATTTTGAAACTTTTATGTGGGTTGAAAATTCCTAAAAAGACATCAGTGAGCACTCTCAAAGTGAGCGCTCTGAAAGATTACCAGGTGAATGTTATGACCATATCAAGCAAGCTTCAGAAGGTCGCAGATTCTATAAATACTGGCCTGCTGTGGCAACATACAAGTAAACCAAAGAAAAACATATATAAAAGTACTGCTCGTCTCTGTTGCTATGTATTAGGGAGCTGACTGTGGGGTAAAGAATACAYGATTGAGCCCCTTGTCTCTTATGCTCCTGAATCTTAGTCTTATCTTTATATTCTCCATGTTCTTTATCACTCTTTATCTGATGACAGCAAATGAGCCTGTCCGTTTTCCTCAGRCTTTGGACTACATTTGTAACATTTAAAGTCAGTTAAAACAAACTAATGTCACACAGTGAGTCAGAGTTGCAGTCTGAATTTGGAACATTTTCCTGAAACTTGTTAAAGTCTTTGGATGAAAAGCATCCAAAAGATTTACTGTTGTTTCCCTTTGGGTTCAGCTGTTCAGTTTGTTTCTGGAACCAGCCAAGGACAGATGTGTGTGCAGTCTCACCATTAGCACTCGTTGCCATCCAGTTACTTGTTTTTATGACTTTTCCACACRCTGCAGGATTCAGAGCTGTGAGAAGTCTGTCAGTTTTTCTTGAGGAGTCTTGGATTGCTAATGTGTATGTTGTTTAGTTGTGTCCATGACAAAAGAATGTGTATGGCAGACTTGCTATTTGTAAAGTTATGTATATACCTAGAGTCTGGTTTTGGATATAGTAATTTAATTTTAATCTCAAGCAGAATTGCAGTCCTATTACCATACAGCATAGAATTTTAGGAAAGTTGCCTGTGTACGCATTTCTTTTTAGCTGCCAATGTCTTATAAATCAGTGGATAATATACTTGCATGCATCCGTAAAATGTATCTATTTTCTCTGCATAACATTTTTTTCAATCTGGCATATGGGAACAAAACTAGAATCATAATTCTGTAGCTGCAGTACGTTCACAGCAAAGTGCAGTGAACAGTTAAACGGAGTAGAAAATTTCGGTTATGTTTTCATGCATCTTGAAATGTAATATTGRTATTATGATACTCCTTCAACAACTATTAATTAGTTAGGAACTAAACAAGGATTACAGTCCTGTAAGATTTCCCTGAGGTTGAAGATGCTCACATTAACATAGGAAGTGATGATGATGTTGGACTGTTCATTTTGGGATGCCTGACTTCCAGCGCCTCGTTAAAGGAGTGACTGATTTTTGCTAGGGGTCAGGAAAATAGATCACTTAAAAGGGTTTGGTGGAAGCAGCTGAAAGTTGAGCTCCAAAAATCAATGCTGCTCCAGAAAGTTTGGGGCTATGTAATAMTGACATTTCATAATCTTTTTGAACTTTGTGCAGTTTTTTTAGTGCATTTTAGTCTTGTCTAGTTTCTAGACCCCCAGAGTTATCTAGTAGTGTTATAAGAGGGAAAGTATCTAACAGCGCTCTTGCTTTGAGTTACCTTTCATGTATCACTTAGAAATGATCCAGAAACTCTGAGAAAACCATAGACTGTAAGTCATAAATCTTGAAGAGCATAGAAGATGCTATCTTGAGGTTTTTCACAATGTTTATAGTCACCATTAACAAGCCAAACAGTAAACTGTGGTATGTGTAGTATTGTTTTGAAGGATTTTCAGCACTGCTTCTATCGGTGCTTTCTCATTAACCAGTGGGTAGGCTATGTGCTCAAATGGTGTCTTTTCGCTCTAGTTTACAAAACATAGAAGGCTGTGTGAATCAACTGATCATTGGCCAAGCCCAAAGAGTTGTGGTGAATGGCATTAAATCCAGTTGGCAGCTGGTCACAAGTGATGTTCCCCAGGGCTCAGTATTGGGGCYGGTTCTGTTTAACATCTTTATCAATGATCTGGTCGAGGGGATCGAGTGCACCCTCAGTAAGTTTGCAGATGACACCAAGTTGGGCGGGAGTACTGATCTGCTTGAGGGTAGGAAGGCTCTGCAGAGGCATCTGGACAGGCTGGATCGATGGGCCGAGGCCAATTGTACGAGATTCAACAAGGCTAAGTGCCAGGTCCTGCACTTGGGTCACAACAACCCCATGCAACACTACAGGCTTGGGGAAGAGTGGCTGGAAGGCTGCCTGGCAGAAAAGGACCTGGGGGTGTTGGTCAACAGCCGGCTGAATATAAGTCAGCAGTGTGCCCAGGTGGCCAAGAAGGCCAATAGCATCCTGGCTTGTATCAGAAGTAGTGTGGCCAGCAGGAGTAGGGAAGTGATTGTGCCCCTGTASTCGGCACTGGTGAGGCCGCACCTCGAATACTGTGTTCAGTTTTGGGCCCCTCACTACAAGAAGGAYGTTGAGGTGCTGGAGCGTGTCCAGAGGAGGGCAACGAAGCTGGTGAAGGGTCTATAGAGCACAAGTCTTAYGAGGAGYGGCTGAGGGAACTGGGGTTGTTTAGTCTGGAGAAAAGGAGGCTCAGGGGAGACCTCATCGCTCTCTACAACTACCTGAAAGGAGGTTGTAGCGAGGTGGGTGCTGGTCTCTTTTCCCAAGTAAMAAGTGATAGGACAAGAGGAAATGGCCTCAAGTTGCGCCAGAGGAGATTTAGATTGGATATTAGGAAAAATTTCTTCACCGAAAGGGTTATCAAGCATTGGAMCAGGCTGCCCAGGGAAGTGGTGGAGTCACCATCCCTGGAGGTATTTAGAAGACATGTAGATGTGGTGCCTTAGGGACATGGTTTAGTGGTGGACTTGGCAGTGTTAGGTTAACGGTTGGACTTAAGGTCTTTTCCAACCTAAATGATTCTATGATTCTATGATTGTAGGATTAATGTATATACTTGTGGATGTGGTTTTGTTAGAATAAAATACATTATGAATCTCGGTGTCCTGTAAAGATATACTGTAAAACAAAACTCTGTGTTAGCTGCATAAATATTGTGAAGATAAATAARTTTCTAACACTGTTTATTGGTCAAACTAATACAGCCATAGCCAGTTGCTTTCTCAACATGCTTTCCTAAAAGCATGGCAGTAATTGATATGCTATAGAGAGAAGCAATTTTCCCTATAAGAATTAATGTAATGGAAGGGGGGTGTCTTTCCATCCCCCACACTGTATATACTGTCCTTGAAATTGTAAAGGGTTTTTTTAAGTTTTACTGAGTTTGATATATTCAGCTGCTTCATCTCTGAGGCTGATAATGGTTAGTGGAACAGGCTATTAAATAATAAGCAATGGAGTTCCTAACAATGGATAAAGAAGCCATGGACAGCATTGTCACTTTGTTTGTTGAGAATACAAGTAACTGCTTGTCGTGGTTTAACCCTGGCAGCACCTAAACACCACGCAGCCGCTCGCTCACCCCCCCCCCCCCCCCCCCTCCGGTGGGATGGGGGAGAGAATCGGGAGGGCACGAGTAGGAAAACTCGCGGGTTGAGATAAAAACAGTTTAATAATTGAAATAAAACAAAGTAGAACAGTAATAGTAACAGTGATAACAACAACAACAATAGAATATATGAAGCAGGCGATACACAATACAACCACTCACCACCCGCCAAACCGACGCATAACCCGATATGCGAGAGCCCGTCCGGTCCCATGATGCCAGAGCCCCCCCCCCCTTTAGTTTTTATACTGAGCATGACGTCACATGGTATGGAATACCCCATTGGCCAGCTGGGTCAACCACCCCGGCTCTGCTCCCCCCGCCAGCTTCCCATGCACCTGGCAGGGCATGGGAGGCCGAAAAGTGCCMGGTGCAAGCACCACACAAAACATCAATGGGCCATCAACGCTCCTGTTGTACCAAACCCAAAACACAGCAAACACCCCCACCCCACCCCCCCCCAGCTACTGGGAAGAAAGTTAACTCTGTCCCAGCCGGAACCAGGACACTGCTAAATTACACCAAAATTATCATATGTTGCAGACAATATTAACCCTCTGGTTCATATTTCATTCCATTTATTTCACTGAGCACACTACCTTTAGGAGCAAAGCTCCTAAAATGGATTGTGTTTAAAACAAGCAATACATAGAAATGGTTCTGACTTGTGATAAAAATCATCAATAGTATATGTATCACTAGTCTGTTAACTTAACTTTTCTTTCTCCTCTTGACAGTCCTTTAGCTATTTTTGTCCTTTAAGGCACCTATCAATGAAACATGAAAATGTTCATACTTTGCTGAGAAGGACCTTAGGGTCCTGGTGGATGAGAAGCTGACCATGAGCCAGCAATGCACCCTTGCAGCAAAAAAGGCCAACAGTATCCTGGGATGCATTAGGAAGAGTGTTGCCAGCAGGTCAAGGGAGGTGATTCTTCCCCTTTACTCAGCACTGGTGAGGCCACATCTGGAGTAGTTAGTCCCGTTTGGGTCTCTCCAGTACAAGAAAGATACGGACTTACTGGAGCAAGCCCAGTACAGGGCCACAAAGAGGGTTAAGGGACTGAACCATCTTTCATACGAAGAGAAGCTGAGAGGGATGGGACTGTTCAGCCTGGAGCAGAGAGGGCTCAGGGGAATCTTACCAATGTGTGTAAATACCTGATGGGAGGGAATGAAGAAGGTGCAGTCAGACTCTTCTCAGTAGAGCTCACTGACAGGGCAAGAGGCAATAGGCACATAGTAAAAAAMCAGGAAATTCCATTTTAACACAAGAAGACATGTTTTTACTGTGATGGTGGTCAAACAATGGAAGAGCTTCCCCAGAAAGGTTGTGGAATCTCTGTCTTTGGAGATACTTAGCATCCAACTGGACATGGTCCTGGGCAATCTGCTCTACGTGACCCTGTTTGAGCAGGGGGGTTGGACTACATGATCTCAAGAGATCCATTCTAACCTAAGCAGTTTTGTGTGTCTGTGTCAGGATGGGACTTCAGTGATACAGACGTTAAAGTTTGGTATGAGCCAAAACACAAAGGCTTTTCTGAACCCTGTATGGATGCTATCGTCAGGAATATGCTAACATTGACTACGCTCTTGTAACAGGGTTTTTTTTCTGAGTTTTGCCACACGTACGTAGTTCTATCCAGCCATTTTGGTGTGATTTCATCTACCCAGTGGTCGCTGTTTCTTCATTTTTCTGAGTCAGAGACAGTCAGTAGATGAACAGCATTAATGTGTTTTCTAATCTGTGTGCTTTACGATGTTCTGAGGTTATCATTCATTAGTTTACAGGTGTAAGATCTGCACTGAAGACTGGATAGAAAAGGTCTGTAAATACAGAACAGGTGCTGCTGAAGCTGACCTCTTAATTTATCAATTACTAAGTGTCCTTGGTATATTTGAGGCAAAAATTATGAAGGATTATTTATCCATATGTAATGAGTTCTCCAATCACTATTAACATTTTAACAGGTGTGCACTATTAAGTTATATTAGCTATCAGCTGACAGTAAATGTGATTCTAAGTATCATGAGGTTATTTACTTGGGTGTGAGAAGATAAGCAACCTATGTGATTGTTAATGGGAAAGGAAGTGTTACCAATTGGTTCGTCCAGGTTACGGAATTCTGACCAATTTATTATGCTCAAACTCTTCTTATGAGTGAAAGGAGATACACCTTAAGGGAAGGGCAACAGTTTACTGCCAGTCTACATAAAATCTTAGAAGTCTAATGAAAGAATTCGTATTAGTCCACTTACGRTAGTAACACGGTTCAAATTATTTATGGTTAAAGTCCTTACACACACGGATTCTAGTATATACCCTTCTCTGATGTTATGGTGAGACTTGCACTGCCCCTAGGGATGAATGCTACAGTCAATGGTTTCATTTGGGGATGAGGCCAAGTGTCAAGGCAAGTTGTCGTCGTTGTCAGCCTTGAGTTGTCCTGTCAGCAAGCTGTGCTTTTTCAGGCAGAATATGATGTTGGTGGGGTTTTTTTGTTTGTTTTGTTTTGTTTTGTTTTTTTTCACCCTGGGAYCTTATTGGGGTCATTTTAATATGTTTTTTAACATGCTCAACATCTTTCTCTTACCTCATCATTTCAAGTTTTCTACATAAGTTCATGTTTGTTCTTTTTTGCCTTAAAAGTGTTCTTACCCACTTTTCAAGGTTGCATTCCTTTTGCTAACAGTAATGGATGGACTGTTAAATCCTTTGGGTGTCCAGTATCATCCGGTCTGTGTACTTTCAAGGCCCTTGCTGTCTTCCCAGCTCTGTGCTCTRTGCTGTGTTTTTATTCTAGGATCATGGACTGTTTATTCTACACAGGACACCTGCTCATTATTACTGCCTGTTAACTACAAAAATATATAGTGTTATGTTGCTCAATTGACCAAAATCTAAAACAAAGCAGGTAATAATCACCTGGTCATTAGATCATTGCTGTTACAACTAGACAAGCTAAAACAAAGCTTCAGGCAGGCCAAGGCAAATCCAGACAAAACCTGACATGCCGGAGGCTTTTGGTGTTATTTTAGTGCAAAGCCTGTGGCCCTTTAGCAGCAATGTCTACAGAAGAATACTTCAGTTAACCTCTTATGAAGCTCTGATCTCCCCTAAGAAAATAAATCAGTTGAGGTTAGGGTAATCTGTACTGCGTTAACACAAAGAACTCGTTTCTGAAATCTTACGGTTTAATTCGGATGTTGTAATACAGACAAAAGACTGTCTTCATAAAAGGAAGTTTCGTGACTCTCTTGTGTGTATCCACCACTTGTCAGTACCTGCTAAGGCCAGTGGGATGGATGGTTTTGTTCAGATGCAATTTACAGCTGTCTTGGTAGAAAAAGAGGGTGAATAGGACAGTGCTGGTTTTAAGCACTTCAGGCAGTACATGAATTTCCTACATTGAAAGAAACACCTGTTTACTGCAGTAGAGGTTTTGACACAGGTTAAGGTCTGTTCTGAAACCTTTCCTGTTCTCTCTCAAAATTGCCAGTAACTTCTGTGGGAAGACAGCAGGCCGTGCTCCGATGAGACAAGCCTCTCTGTGGTTTCTTGCCTAGAGGAGATAAGGAATCTTAGTCTCTGTAGTAGCAGAAAGCGTTGTCTTTGAAGAGGCAGGTAGTCTACACCTGCCCTTCTTGGAGCAGGGTTTGATTGATACAATGAGCTTTTGTTTTTCTTATCGAGCCCTCGGGAGTTCTTGGCAGTGCCGTAATGTCTGCTGAGGAAATCTGAGCGAGAGGCAGTAAAGAGAGGTAGTTCAGATGTTTAGATCTAAGTGTTGTATATCCGTTTCATTTATGTGAAGCCAGAATGAAAGAAATGAAGGGGAAAAACTGTTCTTTGAGCTAAAATTTTACTCGCCTCTGGGAGACAGGACATTGTGGGAAGTGGCAGGATCTTTTCTCTGCTTTGGACTCAGTTGTGTCTGCCACAAGGTTAATGACATGTGATCTCCAGTAGGATTGTGTTGTCTTGGTTGACTTGGGTATCCAAGGAGGTCTGAACTCTTGATCTATGCTTTTTTGATAATCTGAATTTTATTGATTCTTCCTGGTTTTGGAAAACTTGTGGAGCCTCGTCGTCTTTAGATCTCCTCTTTTGTCAGATGTAGTTGAAATCAAGAAATAAATTCTAAAGTTAGGAGGAGGGATACATAAAGAGACACACATAGATGATGTGATCCCTAGGATTATTTTCCTAGGAAACCATCTAAAACATAATATATGGTTCATTGGTAGCCCTGGAAACAGCCTGCTTCTATCTCAACCACTTTTATCATCATGAAGCTTATTCTGCCATGATTTCCTTCTCATAAATCTGTAGCTTGCTTTTAAGAAATAGTTTTTATTGTAACTAAATGCCGTTGTGAGAAGTATGCAAATACTGTGGTAGGGAAGAGAGTAAAAGGTTCTATGTAAACTGAGATATTTCTGCTGTATTTGAGTGCAGACCATTTAACGGAGGTTTCTGAAGGTTGAGCTCCTTAACGTTCTGGAAATAATATTGTGCTGGATGGGACCTACAGGAGTTGAAGGGTATTTAAATGAAGGGTATTTATAGTAAATTACTGAGCCCAAAATGAATCCTTTATGATGTAATGCGTACAACTGCAACTGTTCTTAAAAAATGCTTAAGTAAATAATTTGGTGCAATAGGCTGGGACCAAATTGTTGTTGATTTTCCACATTTGTAAAATTTGTGCACTTTTCTATTGTAAAGTTAGTTTGTTTCCTACTACTACAAGATCAAATAGCTAACTTATACTTTGGTAAATGATTGAAATAGACTTGCAGCATAGAGCAAGTTACTGAAATAAGGTTTCAACATATATTGAACGAGAAGTTACCAAACATCAGTGAAATAGTTATATCACTTATTGTTTGTTCTTTCCTTCTAAACTATACTGACAGTTAAAATCCAATGATACAGAAAAATTGGCCAGCAACAAGTTACTACAGATATGAATAGACAGTTCTGTTAATATTGCCAGAATGCCTTTGCTGTGTTCAGTTAACGCTCTACCTCAGAGAATTGCTTGATTTATAGCATTTTCGATTATAATGCGACTATTTTTAGTTCAGAATTCAAAGTGGATAATAGATAATGAATTCTATATTCAAATGTATAAATATGCAAGATGCCGTATTCAAATAATTTAATAATTCTGTTAACTTTTCAAGTAACCATTGCATCAAATTAATTCAGCAAATTATTTTCCCTTACATGTATTCTTTCTATTCTGTCTTAGTACAGAAATCTAAATCTTCTAAAGCAGCATTCCACTAATGGCGCATCTGCTTCCTCTCAGTTTTTACGCTTCCCTGTGGCTTGTCTGTCATTTCAGACTTAAGTTCTGTTGAGTCCAACAGGGCAAGTCATGTTGCAGCATGAATTCACCAAAATGTGTGGAAATCTGGGTAAAGTTGGTTAAAGATGTGCTTTTAAAATGTTTTATATACAATCTACTTTTAAAGCAAAAAAAGCAAGAGTTTTCAATTTTAATGTCAGTGCTTTTCATTTTTTTTTAATCTAATAATCTCTTTGGCTTTGTAAGTAGTTAGAGGATTTACTATTTTAGTCTGTGTATTAGTAAAACCATTCTGAGAGTTGTTTAATATACAAAATGTAGTTCTTTCCATTTTTTATTATAGCATTTGAATGCTTGCCTTTATTCTCAGGGTTCAAATGTAAGTATTAATACTGAAGGCTTGTCTGCTTTTGACTAGATTTATTGGTATAGGTGGCATGAGGGGCAGCTCTATTTTTAGGGACTACACAGATTCTAACAGCAGGCTTCTTTTGCTGGTGTAATTTAACTACTGAGAGGAGTAAGCTAGGTGACCAAAAGACGCATTTGCAGATATAACTGTGTCCATTCTAGTACTTTTCTGGTACACTGGTGTCATTTACAGCTGGGATTTTCTTTATGTTACTGTCTACTGTACAGGCAAACTTTCAAATATTATCTAAATATCCTCTCCACCACATATTGATTACACTATCTGCATATGCTTTATGTACAGAAGTGGTTACTGTTGATATATTTTCAGTTCTGATTAACGGTATTAGGAAAAGAAAACATTTTTTGCACAAATGTTTCTGTGTTGAAGATGAACGTTTAAATAATTTTGAAATAATGAAATATGAACTATTGAAATATTAAAATGTGTTTGGAAGGTTTTGTTAAATCAGTAGTTATAACAAAATAGAAAATAAACAGTTGAATGTCAGAAGCTGGGAGAGTGAGGGGGATGACCGTGATGGAACAGTTCTAGTTCTAGTAGTCTCTCTGCTACGTTGAACAAGAACAAAACTTCTCTTCCTCATGAAGTCATTTATTCACTGTGAGGTTGCATTGTGGGTGGTAATAAGGTTGAGATAAGGAAAATGAATATAGTTTCTAAGTATTATCTAAACTTTTCTTCAGCCTTTTCTTGACCACCCAATGCATGCTCATTTTTTCCCATTGGTTTAGGCAGATGCGCCTGCGTGGTGGGACACTGACCTGATTTCAAAGGACAGGGATAAATATGCAAGATGCCGTATTCAAATAATTTAATAATTTTGTTAACTTTTCAAGTAACCATTGCATCAAATTAATTCAGCAAATTATTTTCCCTTACATGTATTCTTTCTATTCTGTCTTAGTACAGAAATCTAAATCTTCTAAAGCAGCATTCCACTAATGGCGCATCTGCTTCCTCTCAGTTTTTACGCTTCCCTGTGGCTTGTCTGTCGTTTCAGACTTAAGTTCTGTTGAGTCCAACAGGGCAAGTCATGTTGCAGCATGAATTCACCAAAATTCACTCTGTGCTGTGAGCAGAATCAGTGGAGGCCTTTGGTTTCAGAGTGAGCAGACAGTAATTCAATTTGAAGTAAATGGATGAGAAAATCATTTTGCTTCTATGATTGGTTTTAGTTTTTTGATGTCATTTGAGTTAATTTTTGTGCTCTACAATGTTGACTTTTTGAGTATTTGTGATGTTTAAGATATTCAGAAAGCCTCATACAGTGTATTGAGGTATGGTTCATGAATATTTTAATGAAAGATTGATGATACTTCCCTTGTATGTCTTAGTGACTTAAAAAAAAGGGTCCTGTTTTCCTAGTATCTTTTTCTCCACAGAACACAATTACGATATTACCATATTTTCATTATCACCCATACCAAGTGTTAAATACAATGAGCTCTGAAAATTAAAAGTAGGATTATTTTTACCTGCCGTGTTGTACTGAAGTTTGAGTGCTTACTGGATCCATAGCCCTCCTCCACATCTAGAAGGGTTGTAAACTTTATTTTAAGATATTTGAAGTTCTTGAATACTTTCTTACCACCCCAAGTGCTAGAATTCTAATCTATATTGAGAATTTGTTTTAAGATCATCAACCGCCTGCTGAGATGCTGCTGTTGTAGATGGGATTTCAGAAATTGTCTTCAGTGTATTTGCTCTTGACTCTTGCATCCTTTAACCGCTTGAAACTGTAATGTCCTGTAGTGAATCTTATTCAGCATTCCTCACAAGGTAAACTTGTAGCAAACAGATCAAAATAGACCCCTTTAAAATAGTAGAAGTCTGGAGAAAACTGCTATACCTAGTAATTTTTATTTGTTTAACTGTAATTGTTTGGTAAAGCAGACAGATGACTTATGAGGTTTGGTTTATCAAAGCTATGAACATTTATATAAATTTAAAATCTAAAGAGTGTATGCCTTGCTTACTGTTTGTTGGCTTAGGATAAACAAATACTTTATACTATTTGATTTTTGTAGTCTTTCTCATGTCTTTCTGTTAAAGGCATCTTGTATTAAATATTTATAGTTCACTGTTACTTTCTAAGTGCTTGTAACTGTTATGAATGATTAAAGAACAGAGTTAAGGGGGAAGAAGGGCATTGATGTAGCATTCAGAGTGAGAATTTCCTGTAATTGTTTGACAACTGTAAATTACATACATCTGAAAATCAAAGAGGAAAACATATCAGAAGCAGCAGTATGTGGTTAGCAAAGGTACTTGGGTTCACGTCTCCTCTGCCTGTGTGATTGCTGAGCGACGGTAACCTAATAAGTATTTTTTGTCTAAGTCATAAGAATTGCCCTCCTTAAAAAGAAACAGTTAATTATCACTGTTTAATTATCATTGCCATCTAAGTAATGAGGCTGAAGTAGCAACTCAAAGAAGAACTTGCAAGATAATCTCTGTTTACAAAGTAGTATGTTTTAAAAAGTTCCAACTTTTGTACTTAATTTAATACTGAATTACGTACATGAACTCTTCGTGGCATTGAAGAGTTAATATTGGTAATGGTCACTCTCCTACTTGACAAAAAGTAACTTATCTCAAACCACAAAAGCTGAACAATTCAGTTTGTGAAGTTCCATCTCTTTAGAGTTATCTTATGAAATTTGCTAGTCCAATTACCATTAGTCAAGAAGCAGATCTCAAGACACCATTCATCAAGCACTAGAATGAAGGAAATCAGTTGATGAATAGAAAGCTGCAGGGCAGAGGTAATGATAGTTTTTAGAATAAAAAAAAATTTCTACATTTTATTCCTCTTAAACCTGAATGTTCTACTTGGATAAAATAACCTTTAGGCGATAATTTTACTTCTGTGTTGTTCCTGGAAAACACTCAGCAACAGGAAAGGACACAAAAACACACCAGGAACTTTCCAAGAGAGCAGATGACATTTGGATTGAAATTTGGACAAAATATAAGAATTGACAGTACAGGTGGAAATGAACATTTTGCCACATCGGTGAAAGTGGAACTGTGTGATTTAGTCATAACCTTGTGCTGAGAGGTTGGGTGGGATGACCTGTATGGATGTGTGAAAAAGTCAGTCCTTTAAGTTACTTAACACATCCATGGTCAATCTGCTGCTCATTTTTTGTGAGCAAGAGTTGTTTGACAGTTAAGGGAATATCATGTAGACTACTTATCACAGTAGAGGAGAGACAGCATACTTTTATGCTTTCTGACTAAATTAGTCATTTATAACAAACACAATTATTTTCATTTGTTGGCTGCATTTGCAGCATTGAAAAATATGAATCTTGCCTGCATGGAGTAAGGTGTCCTTTTGCATATCATTGTTTTTTTAGTATTTAAATTTATGTAACTTCAGTTGCACATGGAGTACGTACCTGTGATGGCACCCTAAGATGCATGCTCTACAAGCTTGTTTTTGTCAGGTGGTTTGTCCTCTTGTCTCCCTTAGCTCTGGGTGACRTGCAGAACATAGGAATGTTGATATTCATAAAATGAAACTTAATGCAGTTAATTGCAGAAGGGCTTGGGCACCCCAACCCTCACTGAAAATAACTTCCCTCGTGGCATTGAAAATGTCCTTCAGTATGATCCCTCAGAATGATTCCTTACTTGTCTTCTGCAATTCTACCATTTTAAATCATACAAAAGTGTGAAATATACATACAAATACATACAATTATGTTACTTTTAATAATTAAAACTTAAGTTCTTCAGCAGTTTGATTTGCTAGGAAAGCTGTAGAGTTAGGTTTGTGAACTGATTCTCAAAGGTAACAATTGAGAGGCTGGCACATTAACAGTTTCCCTATTTTGTGAACAGAGGACTGCCACCTCCATCTTCATGTTTCAAAACACCTTCAATGAGTCTTGCCTTTTTTGCACCATTGTCAAATTTTTCAAAGCCTCATTTAATTCTGCTTTGCTTATTTGGAAGTAATGTAGAAACAGCAGTCTTTAACTTATAATCAACATATTGTGTTAGCACAAATCTGCACAGAAGTTGCCTTGTGGGTCGTGAATCAGATAGGATAGTGTCTGGGCCTGCTAGATAGGAAAGCTGGTAAAAAAAAACCCCAAACAAAACAAAACCAACCTTATGTCTGTGGGAAACTTTGGAAAAGCTGCTGGGAAGGCTTTACCAACAGGAGTGGGAAAGGGTAGAGAGGCTTGAGCCAGTGCTCACACTCACCTCTTGCTGGTCCTGCTGTTGGCTTCTCTTTCCCCTCTGATGCCGAAGAGGAGCAGCACAGGGAGAGGTGAAGGAAGCAGCTTTCTGCAGAGCCTGTGCTGCATCTGAAATTACAAAGATTTTAAACGCGGTTGTTGTGTTATCTTTGTAAGTCACCCACATGCTGTATTTTTGCTTTAAACTGTGAAGCTTGGCAGCTGTGTTACGGAAGTTACTTATTTTGCCAATTCAGTCAAATTGTTTATGCCTGAAATGGAAAAATGCTGTGCTTTCTAGCAGTGGAACTGACTTGCACCTATGAATAGTTCAAAAAAATCTGAGATTCATCTTCAGAATGATTGCTGTAGTAGTCTGCATATTAAATCTTGTCAATAGGTCTTGAAAATGTTCGTGAAAGTGTATCTTAGCTATAATATTTGGGTATCTAAAACATTTTTGAAGAACTGAAGATGAGAATGCTCAGAGTTTAAAAGTGCATGAAAGAGCGTCTTGCTGGTTTTAAGGATGACAGCAAAGACTCAGAGGCTTCTTCACTCCTGAGCGGTACTGAAACCTGTTGAGCCAACTTGCTCATTAGAATCCTCCAGTATCATCTTCTGCAGTGTCAGCTTTGTCATCTTCAGTTATTCTTCAAGCTGAACGCATATATAACTATTACTGCTTTTTCTGATCATTGATGGCTGAAAAAATAAATGCTTACAATAAACAAGAGTTTCTCTCTAGTAGTTAAAATGGTATGTTTGCCATAGTTCAGAAATAATTTCTTAGTACATGAGAAATTAGGAGTCTAAAATACTTTATCTAGGGTTATTAGCCTTTTCATGCCATTAAGTAATTTTTAACAACTTTCTGTCAACGCAGTTTCMTCAATTTAAGACTGAACAGTACATAGTAGCTGCTGGTTTTCATAAATAATGATYGTAGTTTATATGAATTTGGTTAAAATATTGCTTGTTTGGATCTGAAATACACATGTTTTGCTTTTATCGAGTTTATGAAAACTGGATACCTCTTTTGCTCCGTTGGAAATGCAGCCCAGAAGCCTGAACTGTAACTGACTCAATAAAATTAAAAACTTAGACATTCATGCCAAGCATAACTCAGGCTTTGGGTCTCTCAGTGCTCACAGCAGTCTGGGCAGTTTCCTTAGATGATTCTTACTTATTTTCTTTTGAGATTAGTCTTTTCTTTTCCCCTTTCCCCTGTCATCTGTATTGTAAATTAACCCCTGAAAGCAAATACTCCTTTATTTTAATATCATAAATATGCAGATGTACTTATATATGAAAGAATGCCTCAGTGGTGTTTGAATGTAGTTTTTACTACTGTATTTTAATATTCAGATATAATATTATCAAGTTCCGTCATTATGGGTATTGCTTTATAAACATAACCGCATTTCTGTGAGTGACAGTAGTTGCTGCTATAAGGCAAACATACTTGGCAGCATGAAACTGCAGAATGCAGAAGTCTTGGTTACTATAGCTGATTTTTAAAATTTAGGTCAAAATCAAACACAGTGTAAGTAGTTACAACTCCTTTATTTTCAGCAGACTAAGCAATTACCAGATTGTTTACTTGCTTTTGAAAAACGTATGGATTTGTGTGTGCTGAATTAATATAGTGAAATACCACTTCAATTTAATATTTTGTTTTTAAAAACCTAACTAATTGATCCTCAARAGATCAGGCATACATTTTGCCATTAGATACAAGACGAGGTGGCTGAACTATTTTGGTATGTAGTCTCTTAAGGTTAAAACTCAGGCTCAGAATTAAAACTTCAAAGCACCAGTTGAAAACAAGGAAAACCAGGAGTGCTCAGTGTAACTGCTGTTCTGTCATTTAACTGAAGAACATTTTCTAAGCAAGCTGTCATTTCTTTTTTAGTTCTCTTCATAGAACTTAACCAACATGACTTGCAAACACTAACAGGAGGAGTGTAATACAGTGTTTTGAGACACGAACTGTGTTCATGCTGCTTTAGCAAGTTTTAGCATTGGAGTTAGGACATTCTCTTACCTTGCTCAGCTTGTGTCAGCTGTAAGAGTGGAGCGAGAGGGAGCAAGCGGCAGCATGCCTGTGGATGTCTCGGGCATCTTGGTGGAAGAAGCGCCTGCCTYGTAGCAGAAGTTCACGGAAAGCTCCCTTGCGACATACTTCGAGAGCATTTGAACTTGGAAGAACCTAAGGATACTTTGGAGAGCAACACAAAAAACATTAAAAAAAAATGTTTCTTTACTCTTGGTAAACTGATCAAATGACTAAATAAGCTCTTCTGTAAGAAGTTTTGCAAAGAAAGCCTTAATCTAGACTTTATTTGCAAAACCATATCCTGTTATTTCCCTGCTCATCGCAGTCACAGTCTTTAACTGAATTAAATTGTCTGCTCTAAAAGCAACAAGGACAATACAGGCTACCATTCTTCTCTGCTCTTTCTAATAGGTAGTGTAGCAGTGATCTCTCTCATGTATTATAAATCCTCTGGTGTCCTGTTTTCTTGAAGCGAGGTAGAACAAAATGAGCCAAAGGAGCCCTGGGAACCTCGATTCTGTTATTTTATGGTGTCGGTAGTTCTTTCTTATACCTTGCCTTTATATTGAGTATATTTATGAAATTGCTGATGTACCTTCTGTGAGGTGGACCAAGGTGAGAGATTTTGTTTTCCCTAATGACATAAAGTTCTCTTGTTAGGTCATATAGGATCTGATTTCAACAGAACAGTTACAACTGCATTGATTTTAACTGAATTAATTTCTTGATAAAAGTGAGTAATTCCGTTCTTTCCTCCCATTTTTAATCAATTCCCTGTTTCTAGTGGTTATTTTGGGCCAGCTCTGATAGTTACCTGATTGCATGGCAAATTGTTTCAGCTCACTAAAATTGCAGAAAACTAATTCAGCAAAAAAGACATTTTTCGTTTCCTGAGGTGGTGAGGTGAATTCACTTACTGTGTGTCAGACAGGTGCTAATGCGGGCCTGAGGGGCTGGGGTGGGGAGAAGGGAGATGCAGCTGGGGCAGGAGGAGGAAGAGGCAGGACGGAAAATTAATGTTTTGAAGAGGGAATTGGTTTAGCTGTGTCATGAAACCACGCAATTAGCTGATCTGAAATAAAATAGGTAATTTTAGTTTGAATATTGAGCTAAGACTTGCCCTTGTGTCCATATTCCTTTAATAATAGGATTCCCTTCATAAAAAAAGATTTACAAATAAAATTTAAAAAAAAATTACTTGTTACTTGTACAGCTAATCTTCATATTTTTCTTCCCCCCTCACTGTTATTTATAACATTGTGTAACTGGGTCTGGCTTGGGTCAACCCACCACACATGGAAAAAATATGTTTCTCTTAAAAGATTTCTGCAAACAGCAGATATGCCATGAATACCAGTTTGGAAAAGTATTTAAATGCTGAGCTCAAATACAGTGATTCACTAYGAGTGGGGTGCCCTGTGTTTTCCAAATAGCTGATGTTTTGTCTCCCCCCCAAATGCCTATTATTTCAGTTGAGGACTCTYTACTTTGTCTTAAATACAACTGCTCAGTGCTGTGTACTATTAAACAGTGGCTACAGTTCCATTCAGAAACTATTGTRCATGATGTGACTTAATATGTGCCGTTTCTGAAGTGTTTGGGATTGTTAGCTGAACTGCTAATTACTTGGTGAGTTTTTTCTTGTTTTGATGTTCACATGCTCTGCGAGCTTTGGACAGCTGTGTTAAAGCATTATAAAGTACTTGCTTTTTAGTGAATTTGGGTCACTGTGTTAGTAAGAATCTCCTAGTAATGGCAACTTAAAAGGTGGTACTGACTAGGAGGAACGCAGACACTTGGCTGGAGGAGAGAGGCTGAGTGGCGGCTGACAGCAGATTCTTCTGCTGAGTTGTTGATTCCAAGAGAATGAGGCTGAGAGTGCACCAAGGATGCAGACCTCCTGTCTTCGAGGACATGGCTCCTAATGGTGAAATGCCTTTCCTGCCCCACCTTCTCTCTTCTTTCCCTCCCTCTTTCTCCCTTTTTCCCACCCTCTTCCAAAGAAGACTCTCACTCTGCCTTGAACTGCATGTAACTTTTGAAATCAATGCTAAATTTTGTGTGACGAAGATGAAATGTTGCTGATTTTAGTTACCTGTTATTTTCCTTCCTTTTTTCTACGGACTCCTTCACGCAGAAACTTGCTTAGCTTCTTTTATAATGCTGCATGTTATGGTCTGGAATGAGCTGCCAGCTGTATGTAGGCAACCTATACATAATAATTAATTCTTTGTGTTTGCAAAAATAAGTGGTCCTGTTTATTATTGCCATATCAGTTAAAGATATTTTTTCAAAGAAAACCCTAAATATTTTTGCAATGAAAATGTTTATAAAGAGAAGTATAATATGATACTAATGTTGTATTTGTAACTCATTTGGTGATCTATGTCTGCATTTGTATCTCTAAAACCACAGGTGAAACCTTGGAAAAGAACAAATTACTGATATTATCATATTTTTATTAAAATGCATTTAGAAATTGAATGTTTTAAAATATTGCCTTAAATATCTGTGTTTTTTTCCTTTGAATAGACCTAACTATATATAGACATACCTGAATGCTTTCTTAAGTGTAAAGAAAATCTATAAAATTCAGGGTTTTTGTTTTGCAGGGTTCTGAAGAAAAATGCTTAGGAATCTTAATTAAATAAACAAAGCTTCAATTTTTTTTTTTTTTTTTTTTTTAAACTAACCACTTCCTGAAATAGGCTTATGTTATACATCATGTTGTTAAGCTAGGTGATTTTGCAATTGCTGCTGAATTGCATTTGATGAAGACAGGCAGTTTTCATACTCAAATTGGCTACTTAAGTATCACATGCGCTATAAAAGCAAGTCATCAATGAGTTGTATAGTGTCAGAAGAGTAGTTCACTCTATGCTCAGCATGAAGATCATTAGACTGTCCGTTCTCATCATAAAGTAGTGAATTGTATTGCAACTGTTGACTACAGATGTACATTAAATTACTTCTAAAACAGCCTTTATGCTATATGAAATTAAATAATGTGTGATTTAAAAAAAAAAAAAATTAACCAAACTTTGGCATGGCCTGTGTTCTCACCTACTCACCAGTAATTGTTCAGAGTATTGCCCCAACACTGACCCTCAGATTCACAAACATGTCACTTAATTCAGACCTTACATGCAAAAAAATTTGATTTATTTAAAAGCTCTTGAGACACTGTACATGATTGCAGTGTTGTTACTACACATATGTACGGACATTGCCATCTTTGCTAGGCTGAATGGCTCGGCATCCATCTTGTTTCTAAGCCTGTTTGGGATTAATTAAGTAGACATTCTTGGGACTGTGGCTCCTGTAGACCGTTGTGCCATCATTGCCACAAGGTGTGTGAGTTTCTTCACACGTTGTCAAAGCTCAGCCATTTACAGTCAAAAAGCCTGCAGTGAGGTGCTGGGGTTGAGGGGAGGTGTCTTGCGCTGTACTTTTTATGTAGTTGCTTGGTTGGCAGAGCACTCACCGACTCATTGAGTGATTGGGCTCTAGTCCTTCTGCCTGGGGATCTTCAAATGCGCAGCTCCTCGTGTGCTAGCCGCATGCTCTCAAGACTAGGGTGGAACTGCCTTCCATGCTTCTGATGAACCTCGGATATATAAACACGAATGGAAATTTTGTACGATTAGAGCATAAACAAGAAGCAGCAGGATCTGTCACCTAGGGAGGTGGGTATTCCTCTCAGAGGGCAAAATTCACTGTTCAGGTCCCTGCTGCATGGACTGCTTGTATGTTTTGCATTCAGGGTCACCAAGTGAAATGTTTATGGACTAATGACATCAGGGACTTTCACTTCCCAGACAAGTGCTATAAAAATGTGTCATTCTGCCAGTTCCTCTTGTTACCATTGTCTTTTCTTTGTAAAGTCTGCTGTCCTAAAAGGAGTACCTTAGTGGGCTAAATGCAGATAGAGGCCTTAATCTTCAAATCCCAGTTAGCATAACTACCACATCAAAGCTGCAGCTAGCTGCTTTAGTCATGGAGAGAGGCAGGATCGCAGGCACCCATCTCTGAAGTTTTCATTGGTGAGTGTAGGGACCATTCTGTATCGGCAGGTGGAAGGACCGTCCTGCACAGTGCTCCAGTTGCAGCCCCTCACTTCCCACCTCAGGGGAGTGGCAGGTCTCTGCCTTGGACTGTAAGTTTCTTCCCAAAGTGTTCCAGATTCCACTGTACCAAGCAGCACCTAAACTTCTTGGTAACTCCGGGACTGAATGTTTTTTGAAGTACTGCTTTCCCCATGGTGTCTTCTGGAGCATGATTCATTTGGGCATTTCCAGGTCATAAAGTTCACTCTCTGCATCCTTTCCTTTAGTAGATGTTTACAAACCTTGCACTATTCACTGTTTCCTCTATCATCCTGATCTATTAGGTTATCAAATCTCTGTTTGAGCTCCACCACTGTCCCTATCAGTACCTGTGGTTATTGGAACTGCTCTTTAAGTAATTTCATCATAAAGTTGCATATATTAAAATCTTTGCTGTTCAGGAATGATGTGCCTATCTCTCAGCGTCTGATTCAAGATTCTTTGTCGTCTCCAGAATTCTGTTTTGTAGATAGTGCTGTCTTAGTCACACAACCATTTCTTTGTCTGTACCTTGAGAGGAATAAAAAAAAAGTTATCATGGAGATACTCTTCCCTGTTTGCTCTTTTATGCCATTTTCTCCAGCTGTCTCTGTCTCTTAAGTGCCATAGATGTCAGCTGGGATTATTCCTGTTTTTTAAACTGCTAGGTGCTTTGCTTTCTGTTGCTATGAACTCCCAGATAAACTAAACTCTTTGTGTTGTCACTTGTAGCGGATATTAGCCAAGTTTCACAACAGTTCTATCTGTGGTCTGGTCTGTTTCTCAAAACTTCTTGCAGGTGACCTTGGATGTGGCACACATGGTTTTAGGAAATGTATTGATGAGGTGGTCATTCTGGTTTCGATGATAAAGTCTTCTGAAGAACAGGCAGTCTTTAGGGGAAGTCATGAGTTATGATGACAGTACCTGTTATAATCTGAAGATTGACGTGGTCTTCATTGTGTGAGAGATCCTAGAATGACTCTGAAAGTTGTTTCAGCACAAAAATTGTAGCTTCTGCCGCGGACAGAATTATGCATCTGCACTGTAGAGCCGGTCTCACTTTGAGCATCTTGAACAGCATCAAGAACACCGTAAGTCTCATGAATGCTGAGAAGTCACTCCTGTGTTTGTTCAGATACATACGGTTTTCTGATGTGCCAGTCTTTTTGATTCAAGACAGACTTAAGGCCATGAGAGACCTGACCCAGTTCATGAATGCCAGCCCACTTTGAGGATGAAATCCTCCCACATCATATAGCAGAATGTATCTGCCTCCTTCTCCATGCCAGACTGTATCTCTGAGGCTCACAAACCTGTTTCATACAGGTTGTGCACACTCTGCGCAGTTACATTCTCAGCTTATGAGTGAGAGTTTCTTTTCTGTTTCTTTTCAGACAGGTGGATAATTCTGGCCAGTGTCTTTGGGAAAATATCCTTTAAGTTCTGCTTATGCAGATTGACTGTGACTGCCATGTCTCTGTCAGGATGGGGACTTGCACAGGCAATCTGGTAGCTCAGGATCATTGATCTCTGGAGAAGCAAAAACTTATGAAGGGTGTTCTGGAGCTCAGAGCTGTGAGAAACTCACAAGAGTATTTTAAAATTTGTCTTCACAGTCATCACATTCGGACAGTGATGTCTACCACCAGCAGGCTTTATATGAATAAGCCAAGTGGTGAGATTTCTTTACCCTGCAGAAATGCAGAATACTGTCGAACTGCCTTCAAATTTATCTGGCAGGCAAGCAAAATAGACTTACAGATGTGGTAGATTGAATTATTCCTCTGATCCGCATGTGTAAATTCCAATTCAGTCTTTAGGTAACTAGAGTTGGGAATGGGGTTGCCTCGAGATGGACCTATTTACATCAGATGGCATCAAGAAATGGCAGATTTTTTTCTCTCTTGCCATTCAGTGTCTTGGATCAGACACAATCCTGATCATGGAGCAAGGCATAGACTTTCCTTCTGCTTGGAAATACTGATCATGGTCAGGCAAGGTAATACTTCCTAGGCCTTGATGGTTCTGGTGTCAGGAAGTTATCTGTCAGCTGTCTCTCACTTTTCTTGAACTCTCAAGAGTTCAAGAAATATATTCCCCTCCTAGATCTGTGACTGAGAAACCTGTAGCATTAAGGAGTTTCAGCATGCTTCATTCCAAGCCCTAAATGACTGGACAGGAATATCATTGCTCATTTCTGTGGGGCTGTCCCTTGCCACTTTTTCAGGTTAGGAGATGTAGATAGACAGGTAGCCAGACAAGAAGAAAATAGAAAAAAAATCTTTGTAAACAAAAATCACATTTGTAATTTATTATTTTTTTAAATTAAGGAAATGTGCTTTTGTTTGAAAGCAATCCTCATGCCCAAACTACATGTAATGAGATTCCAAGAGTCAACCCTGGGCGGTATGCATTGCAGGTGTTTGATCTGGAGTTAGAAATAAAACAGTCCTCTGTAGGGTTATTCACTTTTACTGGTCTCTTGAGAACTTGCTTAAAGCAAATTCTGCTGTCACTAAAGGTGCAAGAGTCGTATGGTTGATTAATTTTCTCAAACATAGAACAGCAAATATTAAGTCTGCGTACTTTACTAATCATTGTTTTCAATGAAAGGCTTTTCGGATGCTTATAAATTAAATTACAAAACCAGAATTCTGCATTTTTAATTTAATGAAATTAAACATACAGTACATATGCCCTGAACTGGAAATGCATTCTGTAATGGATGGTTTTTATTTGAACATCTGTTCAGCGTAGCAGTCATTGAAAGTTTTCTTTCCCTCTCCTTTCTGCCATATAAGCAATGCTGATTTGCACTGGAACATACTTCAAATGGAAAACTATTAGAGGGAAAATCAACATTCTTTTTGTATAAAGCTGGAAAAGTAATTTTTTGAGCTGTGCTGGAATATAAGAACACCACTTCTAAATAGGGTATCTAACATAAAAAGATTATTTCATGGAAGTATTATTTCGGACTAAAAGTTAGCTTATCAAGACACATGATGCTTTTAAAAAAAAACCAAAATACTTGCAGCATTTTTTCAATCTCAGAAAACGCAGATAATGAAAGCACACAGTTTTCCTAAATTCAGTTCTTTCTCATTAAATTGATTATACTTAAGTGATCCGTTACTGATTTATTTGCACTTGTTTGAATGAATACAAACAGCACATAGAGGTAGCTAAATGACATAATTTTTTTTTTTTTAAATGGCTTATATATCCAGTTTTCTACCCAAGCTTTTTCTAGAAAACTAAGACCTCTGGGTTATTTCATTGTTTTAAGAGCAAAGGTGAATCACTTCTGCTTCCCTTCCCGGCCAGATCTTGCATTTTCCATTCAAGTTCTTTTTAATGATACGCAGCTTCTTTGGAACCAGTTAAACGTCAGTCGTCTGAGATGGTTCCCTCTTGAGTCACTGTCGTATTTCCTGAAACTCAGAACTTGCAGTGAATTATATCTGCTCCAGTCCAGTCACTTGTGTTTCAGTGTAGCTTCTTAAGACTAATGTGGATGTTTTCCTAGTATAGGAGTGGGATGCATGTGTCAGTGCTCTGGGTAGTCTGTGGGAAGAACATGGATGGGTACAGTAGAGAAGGGAGCTATGCGTAATAAGTGCTGTTAACGTCTTGTATACTTAGGACCATGTCCTATGGATTTTATGTAGTTAATTGTGTATTAATGTTTCTCTGGTGTTCATGAGGACCCTGTTGGCATGGTATTAAAGCCTTATATTCTGTACTGACAAAGTTCAGCAAGTATCTATAGGACTATACAAGGACTCAGAGGAAAGCTTACTTCCTACTGCCCTGGCTGTAGAACCCATTATCTCTGTAAGTAGGTTATTACTGATAAAATAAAATGCATTTATGCAGCATTATTATTTCATTAGCATTCAAAACTTGCTTTTTTAAATTTTTTGTTCATACAAAATATTAAAAAGAAAACCAAACCCTGGAAGATTACTTATATAGGCAAGAACAAATATTAAGCCAGTATTAGTATTTTCATTTGTGATTCTTCCAATAAGAATTTCCATCTTACTGGTCATCACACAGATGCTAGGCCTTTTTGAACTACTTTATGAACTTTCAGCTATAAGTTGAAACCTATTTCAGTGTTGAGCAAAATTGTACTGATACATGTTTTCTTCTTTTCCCCCTTGTTTACCAGGATGGTACGAAACAAAAGCGAGAACGGAAAAAGACTGTGTCGTTTAGCAGTATGCCAACTGAGAAGAAGATCAGCAGTGCAAGTGACTGTATAAATGCGATGGTTGAAGGCTCTGAGCTCAAAAAGATTCGCTCCAACTCTAGGGTGTATCACCGATATTTTCTTTTAGATGCAGATATGCAGTCTCTGCGCTGGGAACCTTCAAAAAAGGATTCTGAAAAAGCAAAGATTGATATTAAATCAATCAAAGAAGTAAGAACAGGAAAAAATACAGATATTTTTCGCAGCAATGGAATATATGACCAGATATCAGAAGACTGTGCGTTTTCAATTATATATGGAGAAAACTATGAGTCACTAGATCTTGTTGCTAACTCAGCAGACATTGCAAATATTTGGGTTACTGGCTTAAGATACCTGATTTCTTATGGAAAACATACTCTAGATATGATAGAAAGTACTCAAGATAATATGCGGACTTCATGGCTTTCACAAATGTTCAGTGAATCAGATGTAGATAATTTGGGACATATACCCCTGTGTAACGCTGTACAGTTTATAAAAGACTTAAATCCTGGTTTAAAAACTAATAAAATTGAACTAAAATTCAAGGAGTTACATAGATCCAAGGAAAAAACTGGTACTGAAGTAACAAAAGAAGAGTTTATTGAAGTTTTTCATGAGCTTTGTACCAGACCTGAAATCTATTTCCTGTTGGTTCAGTTTTCGAGCAATAAGGAATTCCTAGATACCAAGGACCTCATGATGTTTTTAGAAGCAGAACAGGGTATGGCACACGTCACGGAAGAAATAAGCCTTGAAATTATTCAGAAATACGAGCCAGCCAAAGAGGGCCAGGAAAAGGGTTGTCTTTCTATAGATGGGTTTACGAATTACCTTACTTCACCAGACTGCCACATATTTGATCCAGAACATAAAAAAGTTTGTCAGGATATGAAACAACCTTTATCTCATTATTTTATAAATTCATCTCATAATACATACTTGATAGAGGATCAGTTTCGAGGGCCTTCTGACATCACAGGTTACATTCGCGCTCTTAAAATGGGTTGTCGAAGTGTTGAACTGGATGTATGGGATGGTCCGGATAATGAGCCTGTGATTTACACAGGGCATACAATGACATCGCAGATTGTCTTCCGTAGCGTGATTGACATTATTAACAAGTATGCATTTTTTGCTTCAGAATACCCTCTTATTTTGTGTTTAGAAAATCATTGTTCTATTAAGCAGCAGAAAGTTATGGTACAACACATGAAGAAAATTTTGGGGGACAAACTACATACACAGTCTCCAAACATTGAAGAGTCTTATCTTCCATCGCCGGAATCACTTAAAGGGAAAATACTAATTAAAGCGAAGAAGCTTTCCTCTAATTGTTCTGGACTAGAGGGCGATGTTACAGATGAAGATGAAGGAGCAGAAATGTCACAGAGAGTGGGGAAAGAGGGGGTAGAACAGCAAAACTTGATGATGGGGAAACGATTTCAGCTCTGCAAAGAACTCTCTGAGTTGGTAAGCATATGTAAATCAGTTCAGTTCAAAGAGTTTCAAGTTTCATTTCAGCTCCAGAAGTACTGGGAAGTGTGCTCATTTAATGAAGTGCTTGCTAGCAAATACGCCAATGAAAACCCAGGAGACTTTGTAAATTATAACAAACGTTTTCTTGCGAGAGTTTTCCCCAGTCCTATGAGGATTGACTCAAGTAATATGAATCCCCAGGACTTTTGGAAATGCGGTTGTCAGATAGTAGCAATGAACTTTCAAACACCTGGCTTAATGATGGATCTTAACATTGGTTGGTTTCGACAAAATGGAAACTGTGGCTATGTCCTTCGTCCTGCTATCATGAGAGAAGAAGTATCCTTCTTTAGCGCGAATACGAAAGACACTGTGCCTGGAGTTTCGCCTCAGCTGCTTCATATTAAAATCATTAGTGGGCAAAACTTTCCTAAACCCAAAGGATCAGGTGCCAAAGGTGATGTTGTGGATCCTTATGTCTATGTTGAAATACATGGAATCCCTGCCGACTGTGCAGAGCAAAGGACGAAAACTATGCATCAGAATGGGGATAATCCAATTTTTGATGAAAGCTTTGAATTTCAAATAAATTTACCAGAACTAGCTATGGTGCGTTTTGTAGTACTGGATGATGATTACATTGGGGATGAGTTTATTGGGCAATACACTATTCCCTTTGAGTGTCTACAGACTGGTTATCGGCACGTTCCTCTGCAGTCTTTAACTGGTGAAATTTTAGCACATGCTTCCTTGTTTGTGCATGTGGCCATTACTAATCGAAGGGGTGGTGGGAAACCTCATAAGCGGGGCCTCTCTGTGAGGAAGGGCAAGAAATCAAGGGAATATGCTTCTATGAGAACATTATGGATTAAAACAATAGACGAAGTGTTCAAGAACGCTCTCCAACCTATTCGGGATGCCACGGATTTGAGAGAAAATATGCAGGTACAGTTTTTACAATGAATTTATCGGTTCTTATGTGTATTTTTGTATTATGGTGCATATGGAATATATGTTTTTAAGAGTCTCGCTGCATTTTGTAAATTATGTTATTCGAGCCTAATGCTGAACAGCTTTAAAAATGGATTATGTCAGAGCAGCCCTTTAGGTGATACTGCCTACTGAGGTAACCTTGGATGCATATGTGTATTTTGTTGAATGTGAACTGGAAATATGATTCCAGTGTTAGAACTCAAGCCTGTTGACTCRTCTTACATCTTTGAAGGAATGTTAGATACACACTAGAGGAAAGTATGGCAATATTTTAGTTTTAGAAAATTAAGTTATATAGAAATGCAGGAGGAAGATACAGCTGATAGAAAAAGGAGACTTTACTGCTTATTAGAAAACTTCTTGTACGTGAAAGTATGTTTAGCATAGTTTCACTGAGGTTTTGTTTTTTCCTCATTCCCAAGCAGAAGGCAGTACTTTCAAAAAGACCATTTGCTTTCCATGATTCTTCCTAGCAACAGTACGTTAGAAATACATGGAATTAGCGCTAAGGTATTAGAAGGCATCCTCTAGAAGAAATTACCGTACCTGAAAGGTCACGTATAGTAAACACATTGAATTTCAGGGAAGAGTACAGGCTGAGGTGTTTGTTTTTGTGGAAGCCAAGAGATCCTGCTTCAAAAATGCATTGTTTGGAGATTCCAGGAAAGATCCCAGGTAAATAAACCCTTTTAGACATAGATTAAAGTGAGTTGTAAAGTTGTGTTTTATTTAATAAAGCTTTTAACTGTCTGTAAACTTCTGATGGAATACTAGCAGTGATCAAGAAAATTAAGCGTGGTAATTTCAGATGAAGTAACCTATTAAATCCTCTTACTCTTATGTAATGTTAAGGGGAAACTGATTAAAGGAAATGTCTGAGTCTTGATTCTGGATTTTAAAGGCACATCAGTGTAGATAAATTTTCTTCATGAATAATCTTATATTGAAGAGATTTTAATAGTAATACAGTTTTAAAACTAATTTTTCTTCATATGAAAGAAGAAATTAGTACAGCATTATGAAGCTCTCCCATTCCACTTGGTATATAAAATTGCTATACTAAAAGATTATTAAAAAAATACAGGGATGATATTTTGACTCATAAATGTTTCACATTATGGGCTACATATTAAGTGAACTTTACCTGTAGTTAACCTATTGAAGGCTAGAATTCTGTCATATAAAGGATACTGTATTTTAACATACCTTTCAAGGAAGAGGTGAACTTAAGATTTGAGGAAACAGTGAAAACATACAGTTTTTGTAGCTACTTTAAACTCTTTACTGTGCATGCTGCAGTATTTTCCAGAACCGATATAATTGCAAACAGGCTCTACAGTGTGGTGTCTTTGAACATGACATATTAAAAGGTATTTTATGTATTTTATTCTGTCAGTTTGAAAGTTGTGCTATCAATGAAATTCATTGTTATCATCTCTCAAAATGCCATCAAGAAGATTTTTTAGATACATCAGGGAATATTAGTTTTGCATAACTTTACTGACAGATTATATAATGTGCACAATTTAAACTCTGCGTAACTAAGGTTTTACAGCTAATAAAAGTAAATAAACCACTCAAATATCAACTTATGTCAGGGAATGTGAGATTTGTTTAATTTCTGTATTACTGAAATTTTGCGTTATAAATTGTTATGATACAGAAATAATGTCCCCACAAGCCAGATTAGAAAGAGCGAAGTTGGGTTTTTTTTAGTGTAAAATGGAAGAAGAGAAAAAAAGAAAGTGTGCAGCAGTGAGTTTAATGGTTTCTCTAAATCTGTAAACAAATAGCTAGGCTTTTTTCTTCCTTGTTAGGTACTACATTACCATGACAAAAGCTGATGTCATAACTTGTTGTTACATATTAATCACTGATAAAGGTATAACATGAGTGATTAAACTGGATGTGATGTTGCATGTTTAAATTGCTTGACAGTATGAGGGATAGTCTCTGGATATAGGGTTGGAAGTCCAAAGGCAAGAGTTATAGCCATAGTTCTGTCCTGCCTGCCATTAGTTAATATATACATTCCCTGGGTCCTTSTTAACCTCTCTGTAAAATTATTGTTCATAATGGCTTACCCATGGTGTTTATCTCAAACAAAATCTGTTTGGATGGACTTCCCAATGTCTGTCTTTTTGACTACGTAATTATGGTGTCACTGAGGTGTAGTCCAGTTAACAAAAGTAGTTTCTGTTTCCTGGACATTTACTAGATGCTACTAAACATTTACTTAAAGTACACTGTAAGTGACTGTAGTAGATGTAATTTAGTATTCACATAATTTTGCATGAATATGCTATATATACATATTTTGAAGTCTACTTCGGGTATTTTGTCTCATAAAGGGACAGCAAAATATTTCACGTTTGATTCCTGTTTGCATTAAGGTTGTCATTATGTCTCTCTAAGAAATTTGTCCACAAATGAGTCTTACCATGCCAGCAAGATAGAAAGTGGTTTTGATTAAAATGAAAATCTGTGTCAGATACTCTGCTTGGGTAAGACGTGAGAGAAAGGAGCACTGAGCACATTTGTAACTTAAATATACCATGTTTTTGTTTTTGTTTCCTGCAGGAACACAAACTCCAGACCTGCCATAGATCACCAGCTCCCACTTGGTACAAAAATCCTAAATTCATTACAGTGCTGAGAATATTCCCATCATGGAATTTCAGTGGCTACTTGGAGTCACTTTGTATTTCTAATACTGGAAATTTTCTTCAAGTTTAAACGTATGGTTTTATATTCTACCATATTGGATATAAAATACAACTATAATAAATTTTAGGGAAAGGTACAAAATTGGTATTTATATTAAGGTACCTTAAAAATTCACTTAAGTGTGATTCTGTGATAGGAATGACATCGGTAGTGGAGTGCTGGGTTTGTGAATCACACCAAATGGGAGCCAGCAGATCCACAGCACGTCTGGACTGTGGTTCAGGTATGTTTAAAGTTACAAATGGGCTGAATTCCTCCTTCCACTTCACTTTGCTTATTTGGGACATTCAGCACCTAATATTTTGTTTCTCTTGGTGGCATTTAAAAAATTACTTTGAAATGTCTTTTAGAATTTTTCAAGATATATAACCAGTATGTTTTAGAATTCATTTATTTTCCTGGTTAATTTTAGCAGTGGTAGAGACCAGACATACTTGTTCTAAATAGAATTTTTTTTCCTGTGGCAAGTATTGAATTCTGTTTGAATTTTTAACATATATATATGTAAAATATATGTGTAATACTGGTTGCTTTGGAAAACTGCCAGTTCTTCAGGGAAAAGCTGTGGTAATTCCACACTGTAGCTCAACTGTAGCAGTGAAGTATTTTGTCCTGAAAGAATGAGACATTAATATTTAACTGTAAAGGAAACTCTTTCTTTCCTTTTTGCAGAATGCAGTAGTTTCATTCAAAGAATTATGTGGCCTCTCTCCTGTAGCAAATCTTATGCAGTGCATTTTGGCAGTGTCTACGCGCTTGGTTGGGCCTGATAATACACCCTTGGTAGTACTGAATCTCAATGATCAGTATCCGACGATGGAGCTCCAAGGCATTGTTCCAGAGGTCTTGAAAAAGATTGTAACAGCATATGACATGGTGAGTAGTCCTTTGTGGTTATTTTATATGCTGTTTGAAAGACTTTATTTTTGTAATATACAGTACCATGCCTGTTGTGAAAGGTCATTTTAACCTGTGACTTCCTATTTCATGCTTCATTACATGTGCTTGAAAGTCCTTCCCAGGAATGTACAGCAACTGATAGCGTTTTCTTATTGAGTAAAACATAGAGATTAATAGACTGCATGCAAATACGTAAGTGTTTGTACACTTCAGAAGGCAAAGTGGTTATAATCAAGAGGATTTAACATGAAGAGGATGTATTAATTTACCTGTTTTGCAGTAACTTGAAACCTTTTGCATATCTATAAACCTCTTACATTAATTTGCTACTTTACATTTTCCAGTTTGTGGACCTTGATTTCTTTAGGCTTTGACTCAACATAGAATAGAAAAACGTCAGGAACTGCTTTTAGGAATTGTAGTTTTATAACCACCTTGAAGTATTAAATTCTACACATGCTTTTTCATTTTCCTTTGCTATGTCTTTCTTATAGATCTCATTTGATTAGGCATTTTTACATCTGTAAGCAGCTGTAATGTTAACTTCAGCCCTTATAGTTCAGTAAATACGTAAATTGTGTCTTTAGAGGCTGGAAATTAAACATTTTGCAAGAAGGAAGGAAGGACTAATACACTGAGAAATACTGATTTACATCTGCCTTGCATTAATTTAAAGTATGGAAAAAAGATCCAGACGAGTGTGATTTGAAATGTCCTCCTTACTTCCACTGAAGTAATCTGGCACAGATTAATTGAGCCTTTATTTATTTGTTTAATTATTTCTTTAATTTGACAATAAGTAAGCATTTCTAGGATAATTTTGCATTAATTTTGTGTGCTAAAATGAGAAACCTCACCTGGCAGGATCAAGTCACTGTTTTAAAAACAGTCCTTGCTATTTAAAGAAAGAAAATGAAGGAAAAGAAACCAGTAGCCCAGTTTCATATATATCTCTTAAACTGCTTTCTGAAGAAAAAGTAGCTTTAGAATAATGCTATACCAAAGTCCAAAAAGCACTCATTAGTAATTGGCAATTTAGGTGGAGTTTATGTAGTGCAGTGATGATGTAAATACAACAGAATTTGATTGGAAAGGTAACACAGTTACAAGAAGATCGTGGTATATCCTCTTAGTGGTAGCTTACAGGATATCGCTATAATTAGGATGCAAACAAGCTTGATTGTTGGGATTACACCTGTAACAAGTACGTAATGAAGTTCTGTCTTGTTGACAGAGATGTCTCTACCTGCAGTTTGTTCTGATGTGGTGATGCTGCTTGTTGGTTATTCAGCTGTTCCAGATACTTAAAATCTTTTCATAAGTCCGGATTAAATTTTTTGTTTGAGTGTCACTTAGATAGAGGTGACTCATGACTCCAGAAATCTTTACCATCCAAGTTTGATTTGCTCTTTGTCTCTCACATACGTTTTTTTCCCCCCGCATCTTGTAGTCTACACGTGATTGGAATATTTGTATACTTTATTTTCATATGTAAGAATAATAGAATATTTATTTAGTGGCATGTTCAAAGCATTTTTCCATCTCCTCTTCCCTAAAGGATAAAGACTCAATTTGATACAAAGACGAGGAGTATGATAGTGCTTCTAGCTCCAAATGATATTGAAGATAAGTAAAAATTAAGATTATTTTCGTCAAATAAAACTTATAAATTAAAATAACGAGATGCATTTCAATTTGTGAAACTTTGGTCTTGCCAATACTCTGCCCAGTTTGACAAAAGCTTTAAGCAATTAAAATCTGTAGGGTATACTGGAAAATGAAGTCCACCATGGGAGCCATACTGATAGCTCTTGTTTCTGAAGGCACATTGTGAAACAGTGGGAGACATCCATATCATCCTTTCCTCAAGGAGAGGAGAAGAGATGTGAAGCTGTTTAGCTTATATGTTGGTATTTGCTATAGTGGCAGGTGTCTAGAGTCTGATACTATCATAGTGTTCTTTTTGTGTGTTTTTGGTGTAAATTAATATAGTGAGCCCTCAAAATGACACATTTTATCTCAGTGGTTGGTTTTGGCTTGGGGATTTTTTTTACATGATTAATTAACAGGTGGGTGTAAAATTCAGCTTAATAAAGAGAAGCCTTATCCAGAATTAAGAAAGGGTAGATGTACTGTCGAAGTAATGATTACCTACTTCTCTTGTTTTCTGCTGGCAGAGGCCTCGATATAGGTCAAAATTATAGAACTATGTTCTTCCAGTGTGTCAAGTACTGTAAGTATGAAATCATGTTGATAACAGAGGTTGTGTTAAATGTTTATTAAATAAACCTTGGTTAGTACCATAAACGCGTAGGCTGTCATTACCTTGTGTGCATTCTCAATGTGGCAAACGTAATGATATTCTCAAAGTACTGCTGTTTCAGGATCATGATATTTTTGGCTAATGAAGGGATTCTTATTTGTCAGAAGTACTCTCCTTTTTATAAAATAATAATAAACTAGAAAGCAATATTCAGCCAAGATTTTTAATTATTCAGAATTTGTTTACATTGGGAGCACTTAAAGGACTCATCGTTGCTCTGTAAAGTGAGATAGGATGTAAGACCTTCACAGTGGGACAGTCAGTCCACATTGAAATAATTACCAAAGAGTGCAATACTGCAGGGGCACAGGGAAAGGTGAGAATATCTTCAGCGTAGCACAGGTACACATATTTTTTAAAGAAACAATGAGGCAAATGATAATAAGTTAATTAGCATATCACTAGATACTTGGTTTTTTTATATGTAAACAAATAGCACATAATGCTTTCTCAAATTGTCAGCATTCACTGCTACATTAATGGAGGAGCTATAGGTGATAAAGGCTAATACTATTCACGGGTTAAAATATTGTATTTTTGAATTTAATGAGTAATTTGTCACCAGCATTATTGGAACAAGAAGTTTACCCAGGAAATAAAAGGATCTTTTGCTTTTATCCATGTTATAGGAGCTGGGGTGTGTTTTCAGAATACTTAAAAATAAATATAACTAGGAATTTTTGAGAAAGACAAAAGTTTAAGTTGTGTATTTTTCTCTAGCTTCTCCATGCTCCTGAGTATTTTTCACCCTAACATCTTTTCACTGTTTAACAATGTTTTATTTTTCCCTCTCGTTCATGAACTTCAGCTTCCTTTATGTGATACTTCAGCATGCACTCTGTTGGTGTCATCACACCCATCACTGATCAGTGCTGCAGACTGAAGCTTGGAGTTAAGGCAAGTGCCTCTTCCACACCATTGCATGTTTTTTTTTTAAATGTCTTATAACCTTTAAGATAAACAGTAAGTAAACCTTAAAAAGTTATGCTATGGCAAGAGAAAAAAAAATTATCTCGTCCTAAGTCTGCAGCATTATTCAGTGATGAGTATAATAGCACCGCAAAGATATGCTAGAGGATCATACAAATGAAGCCAGATATTGTTGAGAACTTGACTGTCTCTGTCTGCCTTAGTGGAGAATGAGGTGTCCCCATCTGATGAAGATCAGGTTTTCTGAACTTTGCAAGCAGGCATTTACTTCTAAGAGGAAAGCTAGCACAGAAAAGGCAGAGAACTGTACCTGTGTGAAAGAACATAAAGTAATGCTGCTACAATAATTAGGATGAAATGTTATTAAATCCTAATTAGATAATGCTGCCAGATCCATTTTTTCACAGTTTCTGGTGGTGTTTTGGTTTTTTTTTTTTATTGTTGAGGTTATGTTGTAATTCAAAATGTCTGCAGACTGCAGTATAGGAGGTCTGTATTTGATTCAAATGAAATCAAATAAGATGAATAGATTTTGTGTACACACCCTAGGGATAGGCTCGAGAGCAGGGCTGTGTTTATTGGTGGTGGGGGTTGTGAGATGATGAAAATGAGAGGTATTAAAATACAGCAAATCTAGTAAACTGGAAAACACCATATGATTGGTGATTAGTAGCTCTATAGTAAGCTTAAATCTGGTTACGTTATTATTGTTGGCTCATTTCAACTACTGACTCAATACAGCAGATTGCATATGCAATCATGTGGAAGTTAACTTTATGTTATTGGAGTTGCAAATTTGGCTGATGACATAAACTAAATATGATAGCCTATATTTTGAATTTGAAGATGTCCATCCCATTGGGAAGTAGATAGTTTGGCACTATACCTTGAAGAGTTATAGACTGGACTGGTACTAGTAGGGCTTATTAAAAGACTTATCTAAAAAGGACTGATTGTCAAGGTTTTGGTAAAATGTTAATAGTCCTCTCATACTTCAGCTACTGCTCAAAACTCTAAATATTCTTTACCTTTAAAACTCATCTTGATATCAATATAGATGAATTGGGTGGGGCACTTCTGTATCAGGCATGTTGGATTGAAGCTCGTAATTCTGAAGGAAGCAAAGAATATATCCATTGCCTCTTTCACAGGGCCTAAAAAAGAATGATTAGCAGATCTGTTTTGAGTTATGCTTAGCTCATAAAATCTGTATTAGTTACTTTGTGGTTGATGTAGGTCCTTGGTTATGTTTCCTTTGCAAATACCGTAAGAGGAATTTCAGTCATTCTGCTGTGGTTATAGAATTGTATCTTGAGAGAACAAGTAGATGAAGACTTTTCTACTTCATCTCAGCTTACTAATGTGTCAGAGTTATTCAGCTGAGAAGCCTTTGTTCCACAAATTCTCTTTTGAAGTTGCAAACCTCTGGGGTAACCAAAAAATACTAGATCCAGTGCTGGTAATTACCAGTTTATCTCCTAAAACAGAGTGAGTGAATAGATTACTTTAACTCTTGCGTGACTTTCTTTTGATCTAAATACTCAATTTCTGATTGTGGCCGAGAAGGCTGAGTTCAGGATGGTCACCAATCTCCTGTAATCAAACTCAATCTTTGCATCTCATGTGTTTTTAAATAACATGATAGCATCTGACCACTATCTGCTTTGTGCACCTGAAGAAAACCCAGATTTTTCCATCTGGTACTTTACTGAGGAATATGTGACTGGCATAGACTGTGATAGCTGTGTTCTGTTTCCTGGTTGGTTCAGAATGTTGTTCTTGAGCCCATGTCTTCTGGAGTCCAGCTCCATGGGTGTTCTGTGTTACAATTGAACTCTTAGCATCATCTGGCTTATAAAGCAAAGAACTTAGGCTTTGCAAAGAAGACTGAAAAGCTATTATTCCTTGCTTTCATACTTAAGAGCATAACTACATAAAAATAAGGAACCTTGTTAAAACAAAAAGGTAAGAGTAGTAGTCAAATGAACAGACATCATAGACACTCTAAAAGATACCACACAGGGGGCTTGAAGTAAATATGTACCACTTATCAAAAAACACTTGAGGAGGACAGAAAGGAGGAGGTGCTGTTCAAAAGAAGAAGGCATCTTCCAAAAAGCTGAAGTCACATGCAGATTAGGAAGATAGGATAGATATTTAACCCTGCCATGGTTAAATAAAAAATATAAGAAAGCTGACAGTGAAAAATTTCAGGAACGACCTGCACAGACTTAAAAAGAACAGTAACTTCTTTTCTGAAAATATGAGAAACAGGAAGCTTGTCAAAAAGTGTGTATGACCACTAGTTGATCAAAGCATAAAAGAAAGCCCCAGGAAAAGAAATAAAGCTACAACACTAAATTAGTTTTTGCATCCATTTACCTGTGGAGATTTAAGTTTCACATGAAACCCTTCTTTATGAAGGACTCATTGAATTCGTCTCTAACTGAAATGCTGATAGAAGATATTACACAGGAAAGGCGAAATGACTGAGAAAAAAATTACGAGAAAGAGGTGATACTCATTCAAGGGTTCTGAAAGATCTCAAGAGTTGATATATCCAAACTACTAATTGTTGTGTGTATCCTCTCACTTAAAACTGACTATCGAAGTTGTTACTGTGGTGCCAGTGTTTTAAGAGGTTTCCAGGGAAGATCATGAAATTACAGATCAGACAGGCTGACATCTGTACTGTGAAAATGGGTAGAAACTCTTTTGAAGAAGAAAATTAGAGGAAACATGGAGAAACATGTCATGTTGGGGAAAAGTCAATACAGCTTTTATAAAGTGAAGGGCTCATTAATCTCTTGGGAGTTCTTTGAAGTCAAGAAGCATGTAGACACAGAAGATTAGTCTGCTTGGATTTTCCAAAAGCATTTGACAAAGCCCCTTTTCAAATGCTCATATTGAAAATGAAGTTACTATTAAATTTTTAGCCTTTTAAAATTCTTAGCTCTTCTCTGATAGCTGGAGTAAATGTTGAACTTAACCTGATGTTCCAACAGGAAAAGAACTGTTAAAGACAGTTGCTTGTGTTGATTTTTGCATTAGGGTATGTTTTTCCAGTAAGTGGATTAGAGATAGTAGGTATAGCTCCAACAACTCTGATTTAGCTAAAATAACTAAGTACTCTTGAAGATGTATGTCTTAATGATGCCCCCAGATTTGCAAAGATCATCCAGGTGTGAGGTATGTGGGTGCTTAGAGTTTAAACAACTTTCTCAGTCTTAGTGGTGGATTGTTATAATGTGTGTTAAAACAGTAAGTTTCAGAGTTGGCAATATAAATGCAATATTTAAATACCGATAACACACACTGTCTCACTGTTTCCGTTATTGCCTCTGGCTTTGTACAGTATGTTTACTTTCATTATCAAGTCTCTGCAGAGTTAGAACTGTCTTTATTTAGGTAATAAATGGATACTGTTCAGTGGTGAAGAGATCTAAGGGAAAACATACATTATTCATTGCAATTTAATATTGCAAATAGCCCAGGTAATGGTTTTTGCCATGTTTAATAAATTATAGTAACTGTAGATCCTGGGTTTTGAGATGAATTTAAATAGTTACTGATTGTGTAGTTTTTAGTCTATCACAAAAACTGATGGAAAACAAAGTATTGATGGAAAATATAGTGAATGGCTTGGGCAGTTTCTTCAAAAAGAGTTATGTTGCTTATTATCAGTTTTTATTTTCCTGTTTTATAACAGGACAGTCATTCTAAACTGAAGGTTGCAATTATGCTTCCAAAAACAGAGCTGCAGATGATAACCTCAGCTTATGTTGGGCTTTTCAGTCCACAAGGGCAGAAACAAATGTCTAATTTTGGATATTCAGACTCCAGTGCCAAATGTTGTAAAGTATGAGCTGTTTTACATTGATTGAAAAGCTCTGATGATGACAACTTGATGCTTCTGGGAAGTCAAGATTTCTTCATTTTTTGTTAGGAGCATGAATGGTGAAGCTTTTTGGATCCTCTCACTAATCCCATTATGGCTAATGGCTGACTCACAGTATTCATAAGAGCATAAAATAATTTGACTACTTAGGAAGAGGAGTTCATCTAGCTTACTGTCCTGTTTCTAATGTAGTCCAATGGAATGTTTATGGAAGAGCATAAAAATAGGTCAGATGCATAACGACTTCTCTTAGATGTACTCCATATTTCCAACAGTAGTTCTCTTTTTCTTTCTCAATAAATTCTTAATCTTCTGTTTGTCTTTTTGACTCCTTCTGTGTGAGAAAATTGTGGTTATTTGAACTGTTACTGATGGTTTTAGTTTCAAAAATAACACTACCTATTAATTTTTTCACAAGGATGATAGATTTCTGCTTCCCTTTACAGATGTAGGATATTTTCCTTTCATATATATGTGCTTCCTTATTGTCCACTTTTTACATAGTGTTTTCATTCTATCAGCTTTAGTTTAAAAATGATGAAAATAATTTTGCTGTAACAGCCAGAGTGTCAGGAAAGCAAGGAGAAATGACTGTTGGATTTAAAAGAATTTAATGTAACTGTGTGCATAGTTTAGAAGAGAGCTGCTGATTATTTTATTTACTCTGTGTTCAACCTAGTCTTTCTCAAATACTTTACTCATGAGAGTAAAGAACATAAGACATTTTAATGGAGAACTTGTGGACTGTTTGTTCCTTTGGTAAATTTTCTTGAACTGTGGGAGATCTAATGAATTTTGGGATACTGTAGAATTAAGAATGTCCTATTTTTTCTCGGTCCTACAAGGATTAGTTTTGGTAAGTGGATTTCATCTCTTATGCTCCTGCACAGCATTATGGTATAATCTCAGCTTGCTTCTTTCTGAAGACAAAAAAACCTGTTCCATGTATTTGTTTCCTAGAATATAAAACATGTCAAAAAGAGGTGGGAGAGGAAAGGGGCATCATTAAGTCATTATAGATAAAAATCAGGTGTGATTTTGCCCAGACAGTCCAAAGCTGCTCTATAACAAAGAACAGCTGATCTTTTTACTATCCAAGTATAGTCCAAAGCACCAAGGTAGAAAAACAAAGCTGCTAACTGCTACTTCTGTACACACAAAGGACTCCTCACATCAAACTAAATTTGCTTCAAAGCAGTAAGTTTTTTTAGCAAACATATTGTCTAAAATAGAAATTATTTCTCCAACTATGCAAGAAAATAAATTTAGCACAGAAACACAGAATCATTGAGGTTGGAAGGGACCTCAGGAGGTCATCTGGTCCAACTCCCCCTGCTCAAGCAGAGCCACCTAGAGCAGGTTGCCCAGGACCACGTCCAGATACGGAATATCTCCAAGGGTGGAGACTCCACAACCTCTCTGGGCAACCTGTTCCCATGCTCAGTCACCCTCACAGTGAAAAAGTGTTTCCTGATGTTCAGACAGAGCCTCCTGTGTTTCATTTCATGCCTCTTCTCCTGTCACTGGGCACCACTGAAAAGAGCCTGGCTCCGTCCTCTTTGCACCCACCCTTCAGGCATTTATACACATTGATGAGATCCCCTTGAGCCTTCTCTTCTCCAGGCTGAACAGTCCCAGCTCTCTCAGCCTTTCCTCATAGGAGAGATGCTCCAGTCCATTCACCATCTTGGTGGCCCTTCCCTGGACTCTCTCCAGTATGTCCATGTCTCTCGTGTACTGGGGAGCCCAGAACTGGACACAGTACTCCAGGTGTGGCCTCACCAGTGCTGAATAGAGGGGAAGGATCACCTCCCTCGACCATAACATAAATCATATATTATGATATCATTAAGTATTATGTTTCCCTTTAGACTTTAAAACACTGTCCTCTTACAAGACAAATGCAGAGGAAATTTCCATTATGCTTCCTGAACTCACTGGCATATTATGATATAAACGTAATGCTGTACCTAATCGACAGTGGCAGTATATACCCGTAAGTGGGGAAAACATAGGAATAGACTCATGGTTTCACTTGAAATGGTTTCCAAGAGGATTTACTCCACCACTTTCCCAGGGATTGAAGTGAGGCTGGCTGGCCTGTAGTTCCTTGGTCCTCCTTCTTACTCTTCTTGTGGATAGGAGTGAAATTTGCTTCCTTCCAGTCCTCAGGAACGTCCTCTGATTGCCTGATTGCCATGACCTTTCAAAGATAACCGAGGGTTGCCTTGCGATGACATCAATCCGCCTCCTCAGGACTCATGGGTACATCCCACATGTACGTCTCTGCGTTTGATGAAATTGTCGTTACACAAGATTCAGTGTATCTATTGCCAATCAATACCTGCTTTACATAACATGAATTACTCAACTCATGGACTTGCTGTGGTCTTTCTATGTTAATTTCTAAAATTTCTCTGGGATTTGAAGAAAAACTTTAAAAGAAAAATAATAAAATTTGTTCTGCTGGGGCCTTTGCAGGTTTTTTCCTGTCTCATCATTTGTCAGTAGTAGTTGTCAGAAAGTTGTAATCTCTGAAAACTGTTCAGCTATCTTTTTTCAGTTATCTTTTCCATGCAACTTAGCAAGGTATTCTTCAGATATTTTAAAGCTCTGCTAAGAGGTCTTCTGGAAGACTGTAACTTGAACTTTGGACAGAGAAAAGTATATTGTCCCTTCTGTTAAGATGCAACTTCACAATCACTTCAACGTATTTCTTTGCTGTATATCACTCCTGTTTGAACTTGAGGACCCTTTACTCTTGAAAACTGAGTAGCACTGACCTAGTGGTGGTAGCAGTCTCGAGGGTGGTAGGTGTAAGGTTTTTATCACTGCTTATTGAGTTTTGAACTGAGCTCAGTAGTGTGAACATGAGTCACCTGCTTATTAGAAGTCCACTTCTGTTGTTTATGGTGGTGCTGGTTAAAAGTTGGACATTTCAGAATGCTTTCAGTGTGGTGTCCACACCATTAGAACGATTCATTTGAGTTCTGAGGTTTAATATGAGTTTACAATCTGATTTTCCAGTCATTTCCTTCCTTATTGCTGTAACACCATTCTTCTCCAGCGGAAAATCAAAGGTAGTCTATATAGTTCAAAACAACTCTTTATGCAACTTCAGAGCAAGCTGACCATGGCGGTCATCACTGAAAGGACTAAGAACAATTCTTTTGCTTGTTCCAGTGCCACAACAAAAATGCCTTCTGGTACATTGACATTGAATACTGGACTGCTTGGACACAGTTTATACATATATTTAATTAGAACTGTCCATATTTTGTTTGAGTTCCCAGTACATACAACGGTTCTTGAGAATAGAAGTGTTTATATGCTGTCCCTACCAGAGTTTCTTTCCTTGCCGTTATTGCTTGGGGCAATGGTAGCAACTTCTGACCCTCTCAGGGTCACACACATCTTTTGAAATGGTGCAGTTACTATTAGCAGTTTATGTATTGTAGTTTGGGATGCCCTGTGTTTGGGTTTTTTTTTTATGAAGTGCTATTTGCTATTGGTGCTATTTGTACTATTCTGGACTTAATAAAATGTCTGGAAAATGCAAATTACATTTTTATTACTACTGTTAAGAGCACTGGTTTGGCCACTGAATACTAAACTGTTTTCAGAAATGGTGTAGTTTGTGGTCTCAGAAGTATATCTAATATGCTGAGATTTGAGACAAAAGGAGAATGTGAGCAGCATTTTGTGGAGAGAGCTGTTTTAATAAAGATTTGGGTTATACCTACTGTAAGTATGGTTTCAATTTTACTGTTGGAATGTAGGTCTAACAGTATTGGCAACACATATTCACAGATTTCAAAATGTAAATGTGTAGTGTGCTTTACTTGCTAAAAATAAAGTTCATCCTTGGTGTTGCAACTCTGTCAGTGAAGGTATTTTCTCTCACTGAGTTTCATCAGCCAGACACAGTTTATCATTGGCTGGATTTTCCTTTTTAAAATGCAGCTGATGTCTCTCTTGGTGTGCTACCAACCAGTTCCACATGCAGAGGAATTAATAAATCCTGGGTTTTTTTAAAGATTTCTTTCTCAAGGTCTGAATTCTTTGTTAAATGTGATGTTTAAAATATTTGGGATAAGTTCAATCTACATCTTTTCCCTAAGTTGGGGGCATAAACAGGATGTTCTGTCTTCTACCAGAAGACCTGTCTTCATGAACCTTGTAGAAATAGATCTTCACTTGTTCAAATTTAGCTGAAATTGAATGAATGGTCTCAAATACATGCATGTGTACATACATGTGAGCACTTATATACATGCATAGACATGCAGAATGTTAGTTCATAGCTCTTCTCTCTTCCATAAAACAACAACAAAACAGACTTAACAAAGCTTTGCAACATAAAAAATAAGCCTAAAGGGTAGTTTAGACATGTATATTCTTTTTTTCATTTTCTGTAACTGTCTCTCTTAATGAGAGAGTTATATTTTGCTGAGAAAAAGGATAGATATATTTTTTAAGTATATGACTTTTTCATTTGGTTTGTGAAGACACTGTCACATAAGTGTTGAATGGTACTTTTAGCAACACAGTTCCATCAGTTTGAAGCAAGAATTATTTTGATTTCTAACCATCGTCATCATGTTTTTTAAGGGAGGGACAATATATAGTAATACAGGTCTCTAATCCTTACTGAGAACTCTGGACTAATCATTTAGTGTTTATTTCTAAAACCCCTTAAGAATAATTTAAATATTTTTTTACATCTTTCTTGGCATTTGTCCTTTCGTTAGAATTACTGGCAGTTTTTCTGATAACTGGGTAAAATGGTTACACGATTTAACAAATAGAGTTTGACAAGTAGATCAAACTGTCAGCCTGGCCTCTGCAAAAATGTGATGACTTCAAGTCTCATAAAGCATACCATTCTGCATTTCCCATTTTCCATTGACCAAAAAAAAAAAAAGGAAGATAGTCCAGTATGTAGTGAGTACCAGAGCAGTTCTCTGGTCATACTAAGATTGGGGTGGGGTGGCGGGAATTGAAGGGAGAGTTGAAGCAATTCCAGCAAGTGTTATACGTTCTGTATTTAAAATGTATTTGTTGGATATTTTGAATCTTTACTTCCAGAAAAAAGCAACATAGATTAGAGATGGGAATTGATATTGTAAAAGACTTACTAGAAAGTATAGCTACTAAACTTCGTATAATATCTGTTCTTTTCTTAGAATAGGCATGGGTAATTTGCAGTACATTTTTAATGATCAGCTGGTAACTGGTTGTTCCCTATTAAGTTTGTTTGCATTTCTCTTCCCAATTTTGTCACTGATAATATTCTCAAAGTTGGCTGTGGTTAGCAAATACCTGCTTATTAATTGGCTTGTTCAGTATAGACTAGTCTAATATATACTAGACTCTACTTGGTCTTTCTCCTCAATTTCCACAACTAATTTGCCTTGAGAATTTAATTTCTCATTGTGCTGCAGACATACTGTTTTTCACACTGAAGCTCCTGCTTACTCATCATTTTCTACTTCGCTTTTATACCAACCACACACATACATACAAGTATCATTTGGATCAGGCTAATTTTCTGTTTAAATATAACCATTTATGCTCAGTTGTTCCTTATGCTGTGTCTACCAAAAGTCTTTCAGTCTCTGTTAATATCCACATTAATGTTTTCATGATGTTACAATTTTGGCTTGAACACCAGTAAAAATTTATATGTTCAAACACTCCATAAGAGTCATTTAACAAATAGCTGAATACATACTAAAAGGTGACTGCATGGTGAAGAGCAATGTAAAAATAAAATTATAATGAACTAATACTGTTACTTTATTAATCAAACACAACTAAAAGGTGACACCTACTCATGCAGACAGCATACTGCTCTGTTATTTCCTTAGTGAAGGACATCAACAAAATTGGGGTGTAGCATAATATTGATTGAATGGTAGTGGCAATCAACCCCCGAATGGCTAGCTCAGCCAATTTTGCTTAGTGGTGCTGTTAATCTTAAATACAGCTTTGTATGTATTTTAGAGACCAAAGATAAAGAAACTAACTGTTACTGGCCTTGGTAATATAAAAATTGATATTAGAATAATTTCTGTCACATGAAATGCATTGACATTTTTCTTCAAAAGTTGCAAAGAGGGCATTGCTTTTGATCTGAGAGTATTTAGGCAAAGCAACTTTCCATACCAAAACTGTGAAATACTAAATCTGCACGTTATTATAAATTCTTCTTCAGTGTTAGCCTTGCCGTGATGAAAGAGCACTAATACAGTGATTAGTTTCATTTCCTTCTATCTGCAGAACTAGTACAACTTTCTTGCTTTGTCAATACAGAAAGTAAACAAAGAAGCAGCGATGTGAGCATTTTTATTCGTCTGAATTCTCTTATTTCTGAAAATCAGTGCGGTGTCTCAGAGCAAGTTTTCTAATCTGCTGAGACTTGTTCTCCGCTATTTCTAAATTATCTGATGTGCATGTAGAATGCATTGTATGAAGGAAACAGAGCAGATAGAGATGTTCTGTGTCTGGAATAGGACCTAACTGAGATGACTTAGTAGTTACATTATTACACACATGGGGTCAGGAACACAGAACATACTAACATAGGGCAGTTGCAGTATTTCTTACAGTTCCTCCAGAACAAATACCTTGAATAGGCAGCACAATTGGTCTCTCTTCTATGAACTCCAATCAAAAGGGTTCTCAGGTGAAAGAATTCTTACTAACAGAGAATCCCACTGTAGTCCTTATTATTGTGTATTAGCATCCTGACAGAACAAGAACCATACATGCTCAGCATTTCATTTTTCAAGGTGATTTTCAATGCAGCAAAAGCTCAGTGGAGGATGCTGTACAGTATCCTTTCAGCTAGTTAGCAAAATAACATCAGTTATTGGAAGTATATTTGCGATTGAAGTCAGCTGTGTTTTGGTTCTCTTCATTTAAGTGCATTACAGAAGCAAATGTGTTACATGACGTACATATTGAAACAGGTAAAATCCTTGCCTTTCAAGCAAATTTATAGTGGCTTCATTTCAATTTCTGAATACCGTTTTAAAGACTGAATAGTAATGAAACATAGTGAAATGCAGCTTTCTCCTTGACAAATCAGGAATAGTCAGTTTGCAGTGCTCCCTGTAGAAGCCTATCTGGGTGAAATATTGTATTCTCTTATTTAAGTATGCTTCTCTTTAAAATACTTGTCTTCAATTTATTACACCTAATTAGTAATCGGCGTAATTCTATTTATAGGCAGTTTTTGCTTGAGTGAACATTGATATTTATATTCAAAGAACAATCCAGTTAAAAATGGGTAAGCTAAAGTATTTCACTTGCAGCTTAGCAACCTGATCAAGTTATTATTTTTTCCTCATATATTATAATTTGCATTTTTTTTTTTTTAAACTGACATAATATAAATCAGGGTAAATAGATACTTTGAAATGAAATACAGATTAATCAGGATGTGAAGATTAAATTAAATTATCCACTATGATGACCTGCATATACTCTGAAGTTGCTTGTTCACATGTTGTTTACATGTTGCATAAACTAAAAATTTTGGGGTTTGCGTAATTTTCTTTATCATTTTAAATTGAAATAATAGAAACAGAACTAGAATTATTTTTAAATGCTTTGTCATTTACTTAAACCAGATTTTTGTGTAGCTGAAAATAATAGCAGTCTGTAGAGTAGTTTACCCTCCTCACTTGCTTGCACGCTTGCCATGATCAAAAATCTGAGGCTTACTTGCCTGGTTTTCCAAATTGATTTATGCCTCACTTAGAGCAATGTTCAGAAAAACAGCCTCCAAGTCACTCAGCTGGAGAAGGCTCCTTCTAATATGTGGACTACCGTAGTGATGCCTCTTAAAGTAATATTTCTCTGAGGAAGAGTGCTAGAGAAGTCTGGGGTTTTTTTCCCCGTAACATGGAACGTTCCTGCTCATAACAGCAATCGTGGTCTCCTAAGGAAAAGAAAGTTCCACATGAACACCCACATAAGTAACATGTCAAACTTCAGTCATTGTTTTAGTGGCGAGAAATCCATCTGCTTGAGTGGATGCCAGAGATGTCAGTGGGTAAGGTGTGAAGCAAAGTTGTTACTTCTCAATACATACCCTAGGCTGAAGAATTGCACGGTTCCATCTTAATCGGTGTGCTTTCAGCTGAGCTTCCATGAAAGGCTTTTTGTTTAGAAAGATCAGGTAAAGGAATAATTTGTTTTCCTTATCCTCCAGTACCAGCCTCGAGTGATTTGTTTTCCTCCATAGAGTGTTGTCTCATACATATGTCCAGGTCAAGCCACAAAAAGGGAAAATGTAGAGGAACAAATCTGGAAAAGCAATGGGATGATCCTTAGGAAAAAGGAAGCACTGGGTGGTGAGTGGTCATCATCCTGAATGTCGGAGTGAGTGAGGAAGAGGAAACCTGCATCCAGGTTATCTCACCCAAGCCACCAAAAGTGAATTACCTGGTAAATAGTTGTATAATTTCCACTTGCTTTGATAGGCAATGAATTATGGAGTAGACATTTTACTTCAATGTTCACAGATCCCAGACCAAAACCTTTGTATTATTTATGTCTCTATGCTACATTTAGAGCACTTCTCTGCCTGGTCATAACCAGGAAAATGAATGTATTCATTATGTTAACAACAAATACTAGATTATCGATTTGAGTTCAAATTTAAGCATCTTTTACAGATTAAAAATTTTCAGTAAAAATTGTTTTTTACTGATATTTCTGTATATTTTAATTTATTTTCTCTACAGATGATTCAGACCGTCAGGACTCTAGTTGAAAATACAGATAGCTTATATGAGAAGATAGTACAGTGTCAGAAAGCAGGTAAGTACAAGCTGTTTTTAAAAAATATTATGAAGAACTTACTGCATTCTTCTTTATGTCCCAAAACTTTTAATTGATTTTATTTATTGAACTGTAGCAAAAAAAACCAACAATGAACCAACAACAAAAAAGCCTAAACAAAAAAAGAGATTATTGTTATTTAGGCACATACAATAACAGTGAAAAGGACATTTCAAATCACAGAAATCAAAGATCCATAGAATTACAGCTTGACTTTGGAAATCATGAACATTTTATATATGGACAGTAGCTTGTCAATATAGTCATTTACACAAATGCAAACATAGGATTACAGGAAAGAAAGAGAATGATCTTCCTTCACAATGAAATATTTTAAGCATTTGCTCCTATCTCCTCTTTTACTACATGAGAACTTTTCCTCTTTTGTCATGGTAGCCTAATGTCTTCAAGAGCCTTGGTGAAGTACCTTGCCTTCTGATAATTACATGACAGTAGTTCAGATACTTTGTCCCTGCATTTCTCTATATCTGTTGGGTGGATACCCTCTGGTCTGCTGATTTGTTACTGTTTCACCTATTCAGAGTAAAACTGGTTTTGCAGACAATTACGTCTTCTGTGGCAGGCTTTTCAAACAACACGGATGCAAAAAGTCTTTTTTTTAAACTTTGGTATGACCTGTTGGTCCCACAAATTCTCTGAAAGTTTTCCTGTTTCTGATACATATTTGAAACAGATTGTATAGTTAGTTCTTAATCCCTTCACAAATTGCTCCCTTTTCGCCTGATATATTGTAATGGTTTTTTCATTTGGACATCACTGAGTTTTGAAGGTTTCCTTCTTATTTTGAATAGCATGTCTGACCTTGCTGTTTAATAATGCTTGTTTTCTTTTGGTCTTTCTTAAGTATTTTTTAAACAATGTTATAAATTTGCTTAGAGTAATGATGCATCTCATTTTGCGTCAGAAACAGGAAGTCTGCCAGCGAGTCAGTCAAAGTGTCTACAACCATGTCTTGCATAACTCAATCGAGACAAAAGCTTTTTATATACAAATACATTTTTATCTATCTGATATTCAGCATCCTGCAGCTCCCATCATCTTCCATGATTTTCTTCCATTCTTTGATCCGCTTCTCTGCTCTCCTATAAATTTCAGTCTCTTTTCTTCATTCTCTTTTCCTGAAAAGAAAAAAATAATGCTCTTCCACCCTCACCCTTCCTTTACAAACTCTTTTCTATTAGCAGTGTCTTCCAACTCAGATCATCAGCAGGAAAGCTTACTCACCCTGAATTTCTAGATCTCCACTTTATTCACACATCACACATTCCTCAGACTCTGTGAACTTTAGTCAAACCACAGAACTGTCAAAATACTTGAAAATTTTAATTTGTCCTATTTACTTCAATCTATCAGATGTAAATCATCATAAATACCATGAATGACAAAATATTGTTTCACATTATCTTGTTGGTAGATGCAGAGATTTATCTAAAATACCAAACTCAAAATATATCATGCTGCCATAAGGACATTGTCTCGTAGACTTGTACACTTCTTGAATCATCTCCCATTTTTGTGGTGATAGTGTGCCATATTTTTGTAGCTTCATCAGTGTCTCAAGCAGTTTAGATCCTTGGTTAGAGGTAAGGCAAAAGCTAATTGCCTGTTTTACCTCATATTTTAGAATTGTTGCCCTTCAGAAAAGATTGCTTTCTACTAGCTCATACGGATTCCAGTAAGCTTGCATATGTCTGATTTTCTTGAGTCTTACAACCTTATTTTACATGAAGTGCAGCTGGGTCCAAGAATCCTTTGTTTAAGAATGCTGAAGACTTAAAGCCCATGCTAAATAGCGAAGAGATTTTGATCTCATTTAAATGAGAAACCTCCAGCACAGTGACATAAGCCTAAGTATGGATTATGTAATAGATCCTGCTATTTAGGGCAGCTTTAGCCCTGCGGGGTCAAGGTACTTTTTAAGATGAATGAGCTGAATTGAATTACCTTTTAATATCAATGGTTTTTGAAGATTTTCTTATGACTAATTGATCTCATGATCTCAGTAGATGCTACTCTATTTAATTCTGAGTAAAAGATTATACATTTTCCTATGTAGTTTCTTGATAAGGAAAAAGCAGAATTATGCTCTTGTCTGGGCATTTTTGTTCTGTGGCTCAAAGAGTGAAAAAGCTGCTAAAATAAGAAGAAATACTCAAGCTGCCAATAAGCAGTAAATTTTTGTTGTCACGAGAGGCTTATAAGAGAAATCTGTTAAATAGGCAAAGTGGACTCACTCTGTTAAACCATTTTCTAACTTAAGTTTAATAATAAGACTTTTGGCCTCCTTTAAAATTCAGAACTAATTTTAAAATAAATGCAGCATTATTTCTTACTTAGGTTGATGGCCTATTGAATAAGCAAAGATATGATCCTTGAGATGGCTCTTTTCAGAATTCAGGTTCTTTGCTATTACTATTCTCTAAGAACATTTAACTGTAAACTTCTCATTTTGGTTCTTTAACATTAAACCATATGAAAAAACTTCTCTGTTTTCTTTATATCAGCATATTAATTTCAGCTCAACACCTTCTGTTCTTAATTAAATAGTTATTGAAAGCATTTTAGATACATTAACTAATGAAAAGATATGGGAACATAATATTGCTTTGGTTCCCACTGTACTTCTTATTCTTTAACAGAATTAAGAAAAAAAACTGCATAACTTCAAAATGATTGCAGTGCCATTTATTTTGTTGCTATTAAACCAGCTAAAGATCCTGCAAGAAAACAGAATGTAGGTGCTAAAGGGAATTTAAAGATAATCCAGTCCATCCCTTTAATCTGTTAAAGACCTAAAGTGCTCCTGTATCTTCTCTAGAGTAAAGAATTTGAATGTCCAGGTCACCTTACCCCATCCCTAGCCTCCTTCATACCCAACTCACATCATTCTTGTACTTCTCTTTTGAATCTTCCATTGCATTCTTTTGCTTTACAATTTGAATGCTGCCTGAGCTCATCACTGGTTAAAAGAGAGAACCACAGCTTAGGAAGTCCTTCTGGTGTTCAGCAGTGGGAGCTCAAAAGGACATGTGATATTCCAAGTATTCATTAAATGATCAGGGGGGGCAGAAAATGAGCGAACACCGTTTGCTGGTGACAAAGAATTACTGAACGTGATCAAATGTAGATATGACTGCGAAACAGTACAGGAGGATCTTGTGACACTGAGAATTATAAAACAATGTGTGAAATGTAACATCAGTAAGGGTAAATTAATGTGTGTAGGGGAAAAAGTAGCCTTGACAATACCTACAAGAAATGATCTCTAAGTTTTCTGTTTTAATTCAGGAAATGAAGTTATTGCATACAGTTCTAACAGTGTCAATTTACTTCTAATATCATATATAAACATGCATTCCAGCACTGTGTGCTGATAATTCAGATGGCTTTTCTTCTGTATGGTTTTAGAGGTATAACCTTTCCTAGTCATATGTGCAGCCAGAACTCTTGTTCAGGTTCTTATCTTCCGGGATCTCAGCTACGCTGTCCTTTTCTCTGAGTTTGACCATTATAGTTTTGCTTTATGTACGTCATTTTCCTGGCTGTCGTTTTGATGATGTCTGTCCTATATTCATTTCTCTACTTTTTCCTCGTTGTACGTCAGGACTGAGCTGTTTTCACTTTTCTTGTGTTTGCTCATTTGGTAGCAAGAGTTTCACTGCCTGGTAGATTGTCAGCCATCGTCATGCATTCTATCATGTTGTCCCACAGGCTCCCTGTAAACATCCACCAGACTACTTCCTTTGAATTGGTTTTTAAAATTTTCCCACAAATATAGCTAGATTGACACATGCCCTCCTACCACCTTAACCAAAATAGTTTTCATTGCTTCCTTGTACTCCCCACTCTTTCTTTATCCATCTGTTCTCTTTTTTCCTCATACTTCGATTCTAAGGTGTTGGAGCAGGGACTGTCTTATTTATTCCATCCGTGCAGTGACTAAAACAGCAGGGACTTAGTTTATTAATGCAAGTAGTAAAAGACACAAAAAGAGTACATTTTCTAACATGTACTCCAAAGCAGTCCTTCAGCAGTGTCAGAAACTGGATAGGATACAGTTTCAGGAAAGGGAATATCSAGCCATTCTGAATGCTGTCAAAGATAAACACAGTGCCCAACAGTATCCATAGGGGTAAAGTTATGTCTGAGCTGCATGCGGAAAAAGATTAGGATGATGGCCATACAAGCACTGCAAATGGTTCTTGTAGTTGAAAATTAAAGTAATAAAATCAATTTTGTTCAAATAGCTGTAACTCTCCGTTCCCCACTGTTACTGCTTTTCAGACATGTTTACTAAGCTGTTTCTTTTACTATTTGTTCCTGTTATTTGCATTCTAAATTGGTTTTAGACTTAGGGTTCACCAAAACAAAGCATGTAAGATGCAGAAAAAGTAATATTCTATGTTGTATGTTATGTACAGATTAGGTAATCCATTAATAGAGGAAAAGAAATTGGTATAATTAAATCTTGAGGAGCACTTTTGACTGGGTATATAGGCATGCAATCGAGTTTTTATTTAAACAGTGAAAGGGAATGACCAGATCAGTTGTTCTCAACATTTTTGTAGTTATCCCTGGCTTGAGAGAGAATTTGCAGTGTTCATGGTACCAATCATGGGTACTGTGGAGTTTACACAAGTCCAGCAGAATTTGTTAATCCATGTCTTCTGACATACTGCCTCTCATCAGCAAGTCTTGACTTTTAATTAGAAGCCACTGCATTTAAACTACGGCTTCATATGTAGGGAGTGAAGAAATGCTGCTTTATCCGTTACTGTTGGACTTGATAACTTAGCAATATTTAATGTGTTTGACTGCATCAGTAGGACATGCTGATCTTCAAGGTAAATCTTAGAATTGGATCCTTTACTATATTTTTCATGAAGTTCACTGTTAAAAGTAAACAATCTACAATATTTACCACCATCACATGAACTCCAACATCACCTGCTATGACTAAAATAGTGCTTTGAGGCCCCTGTCAGCCAGTCTCCATTCTCCTGAAATAGCTGCTTTTCCCTGTTTTCTCCTTGTTCCCATTTTTTCTAAGCCAGCTATCAAATTGTTTTAACTCCTTTCTCCACACTTGTCACAACATCATTTTGAAGGTCTATTAGCACAATAGTCCGTCTCCGATAGTTAAGGAAAGGTGTCAATAAAGGGCATATTCAGGGCAATCCTTTTCTTTATATATCTCTTAACTTATTTCTGTATTCAGTCCATGATTTTTACCTGTTTTTTTCTTTCCTCTTTTACTCTGTCTGCTCCATTTTTTCTACATTTTTTCTTCCTATTTATCCTTCTTCCTCAAGCAGCTCCACTAAGCATCTCCAGGTGCCGCTTCACAGCAGCTCAGGTTATACTGTTGTTGTGTATACTCCCTGGCTCTGTAATCCTGTTCCTCTCCTGTGCCTTGAATATTCTTGAAGCCACGTTCTACTATGGGGGGGCAGGGGGAAGTGAAGAATTGCGCTTAGATCAAATTAGGTAGCATAGGTGAATAGATGATTGGTCTTTTTTCTTTGTGTTCAAATCTCTCTCTCCATTGTTATTCACACCATTCATACACCATCTTTTTCATATATTGCTCCTCGTACATAGCTCACCATAATACCTTGGATGGTGTTGGTTTTTTGGGGAATCTGATATATTTTGCACAAGGGTGGATGATTCCTGGGATACATCTCCCATACTTCTAGATGTTCGTAATGATCTCACTCACTGCTCCCAGGGCAAACACTTAAACTAACACAGACTTTTGTATTGTTCTCCTGAGTTTGCCCCTTCACATGAAGCCTTTTTTTCCATACTGTTAATGCAATTCTAGCCCAGTAAAAGATCAGATGGTATTAATGATGACTATCTAGAGCTGCATCTTCAACTTTCAGGAACCTCAGTGGGCAAAAATGATTGGGAAATTTGCTTATGTACTGGAAATCAGAATAAAGTTGCAAGAAGCTAAAATAGAACTCTTGATTTTAAATAGCCTTTCCCAGTACAGAAATATTTACAAAATTAATCTGTTATATTAGCTTGTAGTACATATTTTTTAGCGATTGCCTTCTACCTGCTAAAATGATTAAAGAGGCAAGATTAATTATATCTCTTAAGATGTAGAGAGGTATACTAGAGTGCACGAATACAGCAGACATTTTATGTACTAAGATTGGCTCAAAGGCAACACTGTTATCCTAACTACAATCTAATCCAAAACAATAGGAAAGGATGAGGAGCCCATTTATTCCCCCGTGGACTATCTGTATCTACATGTGACAACATAACTAGTACAACAGCTGCTGACTGAGACTAACCAACAGTTCCAACCTGTCCATAGATGGAGGTTAAAAAAAAGCAGAGTTAGTAAAGTGTTATAATCAGTATGGTCAAAGGACAAATTTTGTAATATGCATTATTAGCTGAAGTGCTGAAAAGTTGAACAGGCTTTCAGATATACATTCCCCTTCTTCATATTTTAAACAACAGCAACAAACAATAACAATTGCATGTTGGGGAAGTGGCTCTGGGTTTAACTAATTGTGTTAATCAGGCAATTTGAAAGAAAAAGGTACCCAACTTCTACAGAGCAGAAAGTGATATTAAAGAAAGGAGAAGTTACATTCCCGTGGAAGAGGAGATAGTAATTACTATTGTCAGTGGAACAACGTGGGCTTAGCAGGATCTGGAGGCTGGGAGAAATTATAATGTGCCATAAACCAATGTCTTTATTAAGTCTGCTTTCTAGCATTCAATAAAATCAGGATCTTTTTTCCTTAGACTTTAATTGGTCTCTCTTGAGGATCAAGGCTGATAAATAAAAGGTGGAAACAGCAGTCTGTATAAAAAATTCTCTCCCTCAGCTCTGTGTTTCTGCCCTTTATTGACAGCATTAGTTCATTCTCATATATGGTAGTGGCTTAACTTCACCCACATTCAGAAATGTAGTCCGCCTTCATGGAGGACTGTCCTTGTGGATGAAAGTTTTCCCCACATTGGGGGTGAAATACCAAGAGTCTTCTTTTCAGAGCAAATGTTTTAATATGTGAAGGCCTGGTTTTCTGTGTATTTTGTAGGACTGCTATTTTGGAGGTACACAAAAAGTGTTGGTGTGTGGGTTTTACGTGTTTTGTAGCTTGATACGCATTTTGTTGACTTCGGTGTCTAGAAGGTTAATGTTACATAGGCGTGTTCTTGAAAGTGTTTGAGGAAGGTGGAGCTGGTTACTCAACCCCTGGAAGTAACCGAGTTTTAATTAAATCAAGGTCAGGTGTCACAGGTGTCCTCTTTGTAACTTCGTAACAGCGTAAGCTTGGTGCTGCAACTACTTTGAATCTCTTCTGACAGTGGTTCATAAAGAAGTTGGTGACCATCTTATGTCATAAGTGGTTCCCCAGCGTTAAAGAAAGTGTCTTATGTTGAAAACCAAATTATTGTGATTGCGTGTGGAACGGGATGAGTCCGGATTGGAAGACTAAATACTAATTTAGTCCTTGCAGAGTGGATGGCTTTTGTCAGGCTGTGATGCTATTGTCATTTGGGATGTTGGGATAAGAAGGTTATATCTCAGGCATAGAATTTGTCTTTGCTACTTTTAAAGAATAAAAGGGCAGTAATTTAAAGAATAAAAAGGCACCAAAATGTATTTTTAACCATCTAAGTAGAGGCATTACATGGCTGGCTGTGTCTGGGGAACATTTCCACTTACTACGGAGATAATGCACATTGCCAAAGAAGTTGAAATAATTAAAAAATACTGAACAACTAATGTATTATTTCGTCAAGTATTACTCTAAATATTTTGAATGCAAATAATTCAGACCTGGAGCTTCTTGAAGCTGAAGCACAGCACACTCACAATCTGCAAAGAAATTCTGATTCTCTAGTTATGACGTAAAATGTTTTGGTTGACTTCAGTGGGAAGTAGGTGCTTGGAAGTACTTGAGGATCTAATCCTTGTTCCTGTTAAGACTTAGTTATTGCAGTTAGAAGTGATACTTAGATAAGTGGTGCTCTAAGTATTAATTTATTAAAGTACATTTTAAATCTTAGTGTGAAAAGTGTTCTGTAAGCAAAATATGTGAGAATTTACAGGTATAGTGACTTCTGTTGCTTCTCTAACATGATTTATTTGATTTATTGTTGATGTGATCTGGTAGCCAGATTCCTTTCCCAATCACTTTTCTGATAAACTTTGTTTTAAGAGGAAATTGTTTGAGAGGTTGAAATACCTGAGTGTTTAAGGAATATAATCTGAAATAAAAATATTAAGAAATGTATTTAATGCTGTAAAAAAGTAAAGCCCTGGCTTTCAAGGATGTGGCCAAGTGTAGCAGTTGTATGTGCAGATTAAATATTTATATGTGGAAATGAGTACTTACAGCATAAATTCCTTCCTAGAATTCTTTCCTTTCCTATATTACCATTTAACCTACACAGTGTAGAATATTTTAATGTATAAAGTGCTTTCTTGTTTGTTTTTCTTGTAAAGAACAAATCTGCGTATGCAAATTATTCACAGAAACTTTGTAAGCATTTGAGATGAGTGTACATAGTAATTGAGCTGCAATATGTGGTAACCTAATCAAGAGCTATATGGTATTTCAAAAATATTTGATGTTTATTTCATTTTTATTACTTATTTATTACTCTTTTGAAAAGTATTTCGTTTGCTTTTAAATCAAAGTGCTCTACCAAGAATGAAATAAAATACATTTGGCTTGACTGACGTTAAGTGCTTACCTGCAGTTATTATCGGTGTGTATTTTATATAGGTATAGACAAACATTGTTTGCCACCCATTTCATATTAGGCCTACTCAGTATATACATTTATTGCCAAAGTTTTACCATTGTGCTATTTCATTGATAAAGTTCTTTGTTAAGAGAAAAAACCTATACCAGGAGGAGCCCACCTGCTGTGTAGTCATGTCTCAGCTAGGCTGTAAATCATGCTCTTGGCAAGAAAGCTTTCATCAAAGAAAACAAACAAGTATGTCAAGCAGAAATCTGGCTTTAGAAATACAGTATAGCAAGTGTTGTGCTCACTGTTTTGCTAAGGATTCCTTGAATATTAGTATCTCAACTCTCAGTTAAAGAAAAGGTGTGATTTTTTTTCCTATAAACTGAGCTTGTATGCCAGGGCTTTGTGATAGTAACTCTTACAAAAGCAAACAAATCGCAGAGTTCCAAACAGTCTGAACTCCTGCCTTACACACATGCACTCCGATTCTCCATGTTTCAGTCTCTCTTCACATCTTGATTTTAATAAACATGTAGTTACCATCAGAGTTTTCCAACAAATATATACGTATGGTATAGTACAAAAGCAAAAATATAAATACATGGAGCTCAGTGACTTAAGGCTACTTGCTTTTTTAATATATGTGTCTTAACTAGTTTAAAAATAGCAGAATCACTTCTGCTGCTTTATATGTCACATTTTAATCAATATCTTAAGCATAGTACCTTGGAACTATAGTGAAAGCCCAGTAGTGGGAGGAATTGCTAACCGACTTTCAACAGGTGTCATTTCTAGTTAGTAATTAAGGATAGTGAATTTCATATGAGGTTATTTCATTTTGATGAAATGAAGAAACTATTTTTTCCAAGCTAAATATAGTTGGAGATTAGTAACTTTTGATAGTATCTACAATGTTGTTTTTGAAATACATCCCCAAATAAAACTTTTTTCCTGAAGATACAATGTTGGCACTACAAAGCAAACATATCCAATATGCAGAGCAGCAACAGAAATGCATCTTCCTTGTTCCAGCATTTCAAGCATCGGCAAAAGAGTAACATAAATATTATAAGCTCACATGCTTGTAAGTTATGAAAGGTTTTGTATCTTCTGAACATATTTGTGTGAATTAAAATACTGATTAAAAATCCAGGACTATAAAATAAAGCTAAGGTTCTAATCTGGAAGTTATTCTGATGAGTGGTAGCTCAGAATTCTTATCAGCCCATCAGGACTGTTGTATTGCCTTGTATGTTTGATTTAGGAAAGAGATTTTTGTTATTGAAGCACGTCATAGCAATAAGACACCCCAGTTTCTATATTGTCATACCAGTTCTTGTTTAGTTTATGGACATAAACATTCCATCAGAATATGCTGAGCATAAATTAATGCAGGTTTGAGGTCTGCCATGTAATATTATTTAGAGGATTCATCATGCAGCTGCTTGAGGAAACACAGGACTGGAAGGTCCTGAAGTCTACTCCCAGGTACAATTTTTGGAAATTGATCATGTCAAGCTCTATTTTAAGATGAATATGAGGTTTTTATTTGAGTCATTTTCTCCTTTTCAAGGCTGCTTACAGAACCACATCTACAATGGTTATAAATTTTACATAAATTCCAATTTTACTGATGGACATTCATCCTAATATTGTCCTTTAGCTGAAATGATGATTCTTTGATGTCCAAGGTCTTACCTGACTGATGTGTGTCTAGAGAGCAATTACTCCTCTTCTGGTTTTCTTTTTGCTAGACCAACCAAGCAAACTTTTATTAGTGTCCTTACATGGTGTAAGGTTCCTATTGCATTGATCAATTTTATAGCACTTCTCTTTTCCTCATGCTGTTTGAAGTTATTGAAAATGGGTGAAAAGAATTGTACGTAAAATTTCAGAAGAGCATCTTGAATGGTAAGGTATTCCCAGGAGGGGTGAAGAAGTGTTAAAGCTATCTGATAGATTCCAGGGGTGGGAGAGAGGGTCTGAGAGAGAAGGAAAAGCCGAGACAATAATGAAATTCAAACTAAACTAATCAGCATTCACTGGGGAACCAGAAAGTGATTCTGCACTGAGGGGGAAAACTAATTATTAGGAAATACTGATGAATTGCTTATGAGAATGCTTTAAAAAAATAAGTGTACTGCAGGGGAGAAGGATATGCTGTGAAATCTTTGATTATGATTGGGAAAATTTGTTGGTAGTATTTTGTTCAGTTTTAACACCTGCTGTTGAATCATGCTATTGCTATTTTGTTACGTATATAACAGTGTATTTACATGACTTACAATAGTTGGGATGAATGTTTCACTGAAAAGCTGGCCCTTAACATGGAAAACTTGAATCAGATTATGAAAGATGGAAGTGTTTTTATTTTGCAAGCACTTAGGAAATTGTATGGCTGCTGTCAGCTAGCCCTCACTTACAGTGGAATAGGGGTGACCAGACTTCTTAATGCAGCTTATGCAAACTAAGTGGCCTAATATTCCACAAGCAGAAACTCAGAAGGGAATCAAGTAATGACGTTTGAAACCTCATCACATTGTCATAAGTGGTAGAGTTACCACAGTTTTAACAAGTTCAAGAAGGGTCAAAAGTAGGACCAAGCCAGTCAGCCTCACTTCAATCCCTGGGAAGGTGGTGGAGTAAATCCTCTTGGAAACCATTTCCAAACACAAGAAGGTGATTGAGAAAACAGCATGGATTTACAAAGGGGAAATCAGACTTGATCAACCTGACAGCCTTTTACAATGAGGTGACTGGCTTGGTGGAGGAGGGGAGAGCAGTGGATGTTTTTTATTTCGACTTTACCAATAAGGCTTTCAACACTGTCTCTCATAACATCCTCATAGACAAACTAAGTAAGTAGAGGCCAGATAAACGGGCAGTGAGGTGGACTGAAAACCAGCTGACCAGCCAGGCTCAAAGCATCGTGATCAGCAGCATGAAGTCCATCTGGAGGATAGTCACTAGTGGTGTGCCCCAGGGGTTGATACTGGAGCTACTGCTGTTTAAACATCTTCATTTATCACCTGGACGATGGGGCAGAGCGCATCCTCAGCAAGTTGACAGAAGATACAAAACTTGGAGGAGGTTGGATACAGCAGATGGTTGTGCTGCTACTCAGAGGGACTTTGACAAGCTGGATAAGTGGGGTGACAGGAACCTCATGAAGTTCAGCAAAGGGAAGTGCCGAGTCATGTACCTGGAGAGGAACGACCCCATGCACGCACCCGTACAGGCTGGAGGCTGACTGGCTGGAAAGCAGCTTCAGAGAAAAGGACCTGGGTGTCCTGGTGGACAACAAGTTGAACATACCTAAGGAATTGCATCACCAGAAGGCTGAGGGAGTTGGTCCTTCCCCTCTAGTCAGCATTGGTGAGGTCACATCTGCAGTGCTGCATACAGGTCTGGACTCCCCAGTAAAAGAGAGACACAGACATATTGGTGAGAGTCCAGCAAGGCCCACAAAGATGATTCATGAATGGACTGGAGCATCTTTCATGTGAGGAGAAGGCTGAGAGACTGTCCAGCCTGGAGCAGAGAAGGCTTCGGTGGGGATCTTGGGTGGTCAAACACTGGAAGAGGTTGCCCAGAGAGGTTGTGGAGTCTCCATCCTTGGTGATATTCAACAGCCAACGGGACACAATCCTGGGCAATCTGCTCTACCTGACTCTGCTTTGAGCATGTTGGACTAGACGATCTCCAGAGGTGCCTTCCAGTGATTCTATGTAAATAAGGATTTTAGTAAAGTTGTGTGCTGGTTTTGGCTGGGATAGAGTTAATTTTCTTTATAGTAGCTAGTATGGGGCTATGTTTCGGATTTGTGCTGAAAACAGTGTTGATAATACAGAGATGTTTTAGTTACTGCTGAGCAGTGCTTACACAGAGTGAAGGCTTTTTCTGCTTCTCACCCCACCCCACCAGCGAGTAGGCTGGGGGTGCACAAGAAGTTGGGAGGGGACACAGCCAGGACAGCTGACCCCAACTGACTAAAGGGATATTCCATACCATATGACGTCATGCTCAGCATATAAAGCTGAAGAAGGGGGAAGGGGGGACATTCGGAGTGATGGCATTTGTCTTCACAAGTAACCGTTACGCRTGATGGAGCCCTGCTTTCCTGGMGATGGCTGAACACCTGCCTGCCGATGGGAAGTAGTGAATGAATTCCTTGTTTTGCTTTGCTTGCGTGCGTGGCTTTTGCTTTACCTGTTAAACTGTCTTTATCTCAACCCACGAGTTTTCTCACTTTTACTCTTCTGATTCTCTCCTCCATACCACCGGGAGGGAGGGAGGGAGCAGCTGCGTGGTGCTTAGTTGCCAGCTGGGGTTAAACCACGAGAAGTTGACATCTCCAATCAAAAGAAGTTTTTAGAACTGAGCTTTCTGGCTCAAGACAACAATCAATAACAACTTCATTATAGATAAAAACATTTGTGCAATGGGCACAAATTAAAACCCAAGAAATTCCAGCTGAACACAAGAAGAACACACATCCTAAATAATCTTCATGATCACGCAGAAACTTGTGGATGATATCCTTTTTAACATCTGCCAGTAAAAATGGAAAACATGAGTAACTTGTGCTTTTTGGATTAAGCAGGTGGTATATGCAGAAATATATTAAGAGTGATAAATCAGGTTAGTATTATGTGTGTTATCATCCAAGAGCTCTCAGGCAGTTCAAAATGACTAATGGACTAATAATTCTAGAAATAATTAAGCCTCATAAAAGTAATTTGCTTACTATATCTTAATTTTTACTTGCAAGGAGATAGAAAATTATGTGTATTTATTAAAAAAAAAAGTTAACATCCAGTTATCTTTCATGAATATCTTAAAGGCACTTTTACATGAGTTTATATGAACATATTTTTCATTTTATTAATTTAGCTGTAAATGAAAAGCTCTGTCCTCTTTTTTCCTTTTTCTTTTATCTTCTAAGAAGTCAGTTTTGTTTTGGAATTTAACACTTTTATTATAACCTCRCCATTATTAATGCATTAAATAGTAAGTTCCAAGACAAAATGCAAAAAAACCAAGCAGAAACAGAAGGGGAATACCAAGAGGGATGTAGTCAACAGTTAAATGCTGTGCTGCATTCATACTTAAAAATTAAGTTGCCCATATATTGCATAGCAAATATAATTCCTTCCATTCAACAGATGGAAAAACTGAGACTTGGAGGTGAAATAATCCATTTCAATTTATCAGGCAAGCTAGTAATAGAAATGGAAATAAAATTCAAATCTGCTTGTCCCTGGTTGTATGTTTAGGCTTAGAGCAGGATAGCTTTAGTTTGGCGTGATAATGGGGAGCTGCCCTATCCACTCCATAAGAGATGTTGAGGAGAGGGGTGAGATGAGTGCTGTTTAAGCAGAAGGCACTTGTTTGCTGAAGGTTTACACGTGTGTGCCCTGGTAGGATGATCTGACTTTGTTTCATTTTCTGAAAAAGGGCTCTGAGATGTTGCTGCTAACTGCCAGGAATATTTAGCTGGAGTGGAGTGGCAGAACAGAAATGTAACATGGCATGAGCATAAAGAACAAAGAGAGTCACCATAGAAGGTGGTCAGTGAGACAGAAAAGAGCTCTTCTGGCTAGCAGAATATGTGGTCACCACTGTCTCCGCRTTTGAGATACTAGTGACTTTGCATATGTAAGAAGAATCTGAAATCTGCAAAGCACCGATTTCGCATCAGTTGTGCAGGCCCTCAGCATTATTCTTAATCTCTCTCTCTGCAGCTTCAGTTCAAGGTTATTCTCGATCACTAGTGCCCRTGGATTTGAAGGGCAATATTTATAAAGATGGAAGTGAGGTACAGAACTCCAAAAGTTAAGCAGTATAGTCTCAGAATTCATGGTACAGATAAGAAAATCTGTATTTTCATGGTGGCTCTAGAAATGTAGTGTTGTAAATATGGATCTGTGCATAATCTTTCCATGATCATATTGGGAGTTTATTTTTTTGGATGATGTGAACAGGAAATGGATACTTGGAAACAGTGATGGATGAATGAACTTTAATTTCTCACCTGGTTAGAAAACTGTTTTGGGGAAATGTAGTATGAATGGTTTACTTGAGGCTGTACTCTAGAGGCAGTCAGAGCTATAGAGAAATTGTTGACATAAAAATGATACAGTAGTTTAATTCAGGGAAAATATTTGCCATTTATTTTCCTTGTAGTAGAATTTAAAATAGTAAGAAAAGCTAAAAAGAACAATCTTGTCTTTCAAATGAATTTATGAATAATTTTTAAAGTGTGTGTGTATATATATATATATGGGAGTAAGGTGAGGGAATGTACAATGAAAACATTCAGTCATATCTCTTTCTTGTAATGAGATATGAGTGTGGGGTAGAGAGATTATGAAGAATAGATACTATAATGTCCTTAAAAGTCAGTCTGCTCTAGAATTGACAGCCAACACACGTTTGTATGCTTATTCCATGATAATTAATTACATGTAAATTTTGAAGCACATATACTCACAGGGCAAATAGAAGATCTCAATACGTAGTTAAAATTATAATTTGTAATTAAGCTATAACTTGGTTTTACGTTCATAGGTGTAAGTCACAACCACTTCCCAACTTTTGCCCTCAGAATACCCTTTATGTTATTACTGATGGAGATCCTGAGAGCACAATTTAATGTATGACTTCCAAAGGAGAGTTGCTGTAATCCATGTTGGGTTGATGTGTGTACCCGTGGAAGGACATTTTACTTCCCCTCTATGAAGGAAACGGTTTCAAATTTATTTTTATATGACTTGTAGCAGCAGCATGGAAAACAAATTATTTTTCTTATATCTCTGCAGTGCGCTGGGTTAAAACTAAAGCTCTGGTCACTCTACTCAATGTTTAGATCAAGCTAATCTGAATTTTGCCAAAAAATTTTTGGTTTGGATTTTGTCAGATACAGGTTTTGGGGACATAGTAGTTTACATGGGTGTGGTAAAATGTCCTTGGCGGTTCGCTTGGCACTCCTCCTTTACAATTATTCCTTTTCTCCTCAGGGGTAAGGTGAGAAGGTTATTTTCTGGGCTGGCCCCAGCATATAAGCTGTTAGCTGGACAACTGTGATGTAAATTTAGTGCATAAAAAAGCAAGGCACAAAATAAATGTTGGGATAGAGTATTTCATGAAATTACTGTTTCCGTTCTATAGCAACTCACAAAAAGGTTTTTACATATGGTGCAACAAATTCAGTTGTGCTTGAAGAATATTTTTGTATAGTAAATATTTGCTTGGCTCCATTTTTGTATGGCAGTGACCCAACAGGTACTTCAGTGTGGATTTTGGCTTAGAGAGATTTGTGTATATTGGCATGTTGTATAATGTTGCACATTACTAGATCAGATACATTTGTGCTTGAAGAGTAAAATTTCTGAAGCTTTTTCACTGTCCTTTTGCCTTATTAGTTTCAAATCACTACCTCTGTGATCACAAAAGTGCATTAAAACAGATACTATATTCCTCCCTCTTTTATTCTCCACAGCAATGGAGTTTCATGAAAACCTGCACAATATAGGAGCAAGAGAAGGCTTAAAAGAAAGAAAACTGCAAAAATCAGTAGAAAGTTTTACATGGAACATTACAATTTTAAAGGTAATGTGTCTTCCTTTGGTTAGTTACTGTATTTTTCCATTCACAGCTGACATTCTAATATTGTTACTGGTCATTATTCTGTGTGTCAGTTCAACTGGATTTATTCACTTTTATAACCATATTCAGTTTAGTTTATATAACTTGAAAACACAGCAGACTCTCAATGTGAATTTTTCTTATTTTCTGTTGTTGTGGGGGGTTGTTTCATTTAGTTTGTCTGACATTTCCTTCTTACAACCTTTTAACGTTAACAGGATCCACTGTAATCTTGAATACATGGGTGAAACAATGAGTATTGATTTCTGTGAAGCGATTCGGGCCAGGAGGAAGCTGTGCCACTGTTTAAACCCTGCTTTGTGATTTGAAAGGGAGCAAGAGTGTTAAGGTTAATGCAGTTATTGAAAAACAAAAGGGAAGCTGTTGCTACTGCAGTCAGTGATGAATGGGAATTAATGATACGTACAAATTATATTAGTAATCCAGACCGGAGTAAGTTGAGTGTATGCATATGAGCTGGAGATTCTCTTTTGCATTTTGTTTAGCACATTTGCTTACCTTTTGACACAACAGTAAGTGTTGGAGTATAAAAAAACTTTCAGCCAGAGACCCTCAGGAAACTAGAATGTGGAACAGTTCAGGTTTCTTATCACTGGTCTTTCATCTCAGCAGAGTATATCAAAATTTATAGAGATAGCAAAACTGCCTCCCTTAATTTATTCCCTTGACACTATCCTTCTAGCCCAAATTATTCAAGTTTTGTGTTTGCATCCACTAATGAGTTCTTCTCTCCCACTCAAATCAAATATTTCATCACTACATTAAACTATAAAGTCTGTTTTAATTATAAAGAAAATTATTTTCTCCCACATATTTTTTTATTTTTAGTTCTTACTGAAAATAGAATTCCCTATCACCTCTTCTTGCAGTGAAATACTATAGAAAAGCAGTAATACACATGTATTTCTCCAGCTTTCCATGTTGGTTTCAACTGTTAAGCTTTTCACGTTGTTGCTTGGTGCTCCAGTCCCCCTTGTGTTACACTGCACAAGTCCAGTGCAGAGGAGAATCAAAAAGAGGTTAAATTTGCTACAGCGTGTACAGCTAATACATTCTAAAAATATGCATGCCAGGTTCTTCTTATAGGTAAAAGGACCAGACTATCACTTTTCCTTTATTAGAGTGGAGTTTCCTGGAGAGAGCGTATGGGATGTGTCAYGTACCATTCCTGTGCTACCTAGGGGTCATAGAGAGGAGGGGAGTCAGTTCAGTGGGTTTGGGCAAATGTGAAGGAAATAAATTCTTATCCCTTCTTTACTTTTCCATCAAAGGTATCGGATATCATCTTGTATAGGCAAATCTATTTTAATGCTGCCTGAAACAGCAGTACCTTTGCTTCATCTCTGCTTTTCATTCAGAACATAAGGGTTGGTGGGGGGGAGGTTTGCAGTTGATGAGCGACTGAAATGTGAAGTCGTGACTTCTGCCTAAGCCAGGAATGGGAGAACCCGCATGGTAGATCTGGCACTTCAGAGCATTGAAGGGCTTTTGTGCATATCCTTAGGATTAACGTAATTATGAAGTCAGAAGGCCTTCCTTTTGAAGAGATTATTGAGAAAATCTCTTCAACATTGACTTGGTTTTTTTCTACTTGCAGATTAAGGTCCTTTATGTAGGAAGGTACAATTTGTCCCATAATTAATACTTTATCAAAAAAATTGGTGAGATGTTTAATCAGCCTGTTGTTGAAACTTTAAGGAGATGTTACAGATAGTTCTGGTATGTTGTTACATCTTAAAAGTTATTTACCAGTATTACAGTTCACATAGGCATCTATTAAGTGCTGTTATTCACATTTCGATGTACAGAAAGTTAGAGGTTGTGATTTGTTTGAAGTAACACATTGAGCTTTTTCACTCCAGACTCTTAACTATAGGCTGTAACCATAACTTGTCTTGCGTTACATAATTAAATAGAAAAAGTTTATCAGTTTTTAAGACACTACTCTTCCTGTCTGGAGAAAAAGACCTACAATCATAATTTTGATCTAATACTATGTTTTTCCATTTCCATTTTTCCAGTTCTCTAAAAAATATGTGAGGACAGGGAGGGAAAGGGAATGCCCACATTTTTTAGAGTAAAAAAAATTGATCAGGAGAGTGACAATCWAAGCCACTTTTAAGAAGAATTTCTTTTTTCTGTTGAATTCCCTGCCTACGTCAAATTAACTTCCCTCTTGAACAGCACAAAAATAAAACTCTGTCTATTCAGTGGCCCCAAATTTTGCTGTTCAACAAGCAAGACAGTTGAGCAACCAACACATCRAAGGCAGTGCCATGCTTAGATGGATTTAACTTTTTATTATTCTTGTAATTAGGAACAGTATTTTACATGGTCTCTTGGCTATGATTTAGGAATTGCTGTGTGGCTCTGAACAGCATTACTAAATAATTCTGCATGAGCGCCATCCTCAGCTCCCTCACAGAGGAATCGCAGAATGCTCACATGGTGTGGCTGATGTATTTTCCAAACCGATTAAGCTGCATTTTGCCCTCAAGGTACATATTGATCTTTTTTTTTAATTGGGACATTTTGACTACAGTTGATGCAATGGAAACTGTGATAAAATAACAGAATTGACAGCTTAATTCTAGGGGAACTCYTTGTTTAGAACATCTGACGTAGCTATTAAATATCTATATGTGCGTGTGTGCAATGCATTACAATTACTATTTTAAAGGATTTTATTTTTCCTAATTTGAAGCCACGTGGCCAAATTTATTATTGGTATAGTATATTTGAATTCAGCTGAAGTATCTCTATTCAATTTGTGTATGTGTATATGCACGCATTCCCATTCTTATGCACCCCATATATGCACMTACAGATATTTGTTTAATTTCAGAACATCACTTAAGAGTAAATTTAGTCTGCTTTAGTGAACTTTGTTGCCTATCTGAGAGATTTAGACATTGTACAGTATTAGAATATTCCTCTCTTTCAACTAGGCAGTTTACAAGATCATTTGCTTGTAATTTATTTATTGTTATTACTCAGACTGATAGCACTCATATTTTCTAAACATAGATAATCACATTTCCTGCCAGAAAGAGTACACAGTTGAGGAAAGAAAATCACTCTAAGTACTGTTGCAGCAGACTCCTACAAACAACACAATGTAACAATTTATGGACTTTCCTGGMATAGCAAAACTTTGGAAAAAACCTATATAGGCTCAGAATTTGAGATGCCCGTAGGAAGAGCATAACAGCATCTTTAAATCAGTCTTTGCAACAAAGAGCTGTTCTAAACACATAGGGAGAGTTCAGTGGAAGTACTGAGAACGAAGGTGGGACTCCTAACTCCAGCATTTGTTAGATGCTTCTTGTTGGCTATGAGTTTTTAGACATGTCACATTAGACACCATGAATTACTTTCTCTTGAAAGAAATCCCAAGGCATGCAGTTCATGGCATCTGTTATCTCTGTAATGACATTGGTTCTGCACCTACATTATTTTTATAAATGTATTTATAAATGGAATGCTCAAGGCATTATAGGAGTGCAACTTCTTAAATATATATTTTTTTAAAAAATCAGCTGAATTTTAAGGATGAAATCTACAAGTGGATTCAGGCAGCACTGTTGTCACCATGCGGCATTCATAAAGCCTCTGATAGCTGATGCCTAGTCCTGTAGGTACTCAGAAAACCTCTCACATCCCAGTTCAATTTAAATATCTAAAACTACTAGTCTCTTGATGTTGCTGGACTGATGGGATTTTGGCTCCTAATTAAACCCATATTTAGAAGTTAAGAAGTTAAGTCCTTTATGTCCTGATTCTGTAAATGCACTCAGAGCACATCATCTGGGCATGGAGCATTGCAGTATGTCCCATTGTACCTAGCAGCCACTGCTCAGAGAAATGCTTTGAGAAAAGGATACTGGCTTCTTACTTTTCCTGATACGAGCTTTGGGTCCCAGAACCTGAACTAAAGCCCAGTCATTACTGATACAGTTTCATGGGATTTTTGGGGGAAAGGGGTGCTCATGTAGTTATTTCAAATGTCATCTCTACAGTTTTACTTTCATGTTCACACACTCACTGAAGAACCTGTTAACCAAAAATCATGAGTGAATACATACCACATTATAAAGGTAGCTGTGCTGAGACATTCTAGTTGATGCTATATCTGATTGACTCTGAAATGATATCTCATTTCATAGGTATGAGAACTGATAGGAACCATTTTGGTTTTGTTTTTAATTACCGTTCGGGAGCTATGTTATAAAACCACTGCCTCTTAGCCAAAAGCATCAAAACAAACAGAAGATTTTTAATGTTGATTTTAAAAAAAAACAAAACAGAGTAGTTGATGCAGGCATATTGGGACAGAGAGGTATGAAGAATATTGAATTGGGCTTCTGCATTAATTCACATCTTTTATTGTTGCTGTTTATTAAAAGCTTATGAATGAATATCAGTTTTGTTCTTTGATGTTCTTTAAGGTCTTTTTCATGTCTGCCTACAAAACAGCTTGATGCTTGATTAATTTTCTGAAGCTTGTAAAGRTCAATATGTGAAATACATAGTGCTCAGTTCTGTTAGTGAATTTTAACCACGGTGAAGGAAAGGGAGCAGCGATTGCCGTCTGCTGCTGTGAAGACAGTGCTCTTGCAGTGCTCTGCACTTGTGATGTGCAAGGCCTGTATTGGTCCTGTTCCTAGATGGGAATTATCACAAAATGCCTGTTAACCACAGTCCTGGGAGTAAATTTGAGGTTTTGGTGTTTGCCAGACAACACTAAAGGACTGTWTCAATACAGGCTGGGGGATGAAGGGATTGAGAGCAGCCCTGCCAAAAAGGACTTGGGGGTACTGGTGGGTGAAAAGCTGGACGTGAGCCAGCAATGTGCGCTCGCAGCCCGGAAGGCCAACTGTATCCTGGGCTGCATCAAAAGAAGCGTGGCCAGCAGGTCGAGGGAGGCGATTCTGCCCCTCTACTCTGCTCTGGTGAGACCCAGCCTGGAGTACTGTGTCCAGCTCTGGAGCCCTCAGCACAAAGGCATAGACCTGATGGAGCGGGTCCAGAGGAGGGCCATGAAAGTGATCAGGGGGATGGAACACCTCTCCTATGAAGAAAGGCTGAGAGAGTTGGGGTTATTCAGCCTGGARAAGAGRMGGCTTCRGGGAGACCTTATTGCAGCCTATCAGTACTTAAAGGGGGCTTACAAGAAAGATGGGGACAAACTTTTTAGCAGGGCCTGTTGCGACAGGACAAGAAGGAATGGTTTTAAACTGAAAGAGGGTAGATTTAGATTAGATATAAGGAAGAAATTTTTTACACTGAGGGTGGTGAAACTGGCACAGGTTGCCCAGAGAGGTGGTAGATGCCCCATCCCTGGAAACATTCAAGGTCAGGTTGGACGAGGCTCTGAGCAACCTGATCTAGTTGAAGATGTCCCTGCCCTTGGCAGGGGGGTTGGACTAGATGACCTTTAAAGGTCCCTTCCAAACCAAACTATTCTATGGTTCTATGATTTTATGACTGAATTCATTTACACTTACCTGAGGTGAAAGGCTGACAAAGCCAGCCCTACCATATAGTGAGAAACATTATATGGGTTTGGTTCTGCAACTGCTCCAGATTCCAGCATTAMGTTGTCTCTGTGGACCAGCTTTGTCTCTTTGAATGTAGGTTTTTTTGTACTTCCTCATGATAAATCTGCTTGACTAGGGTTTTAGCCGTTGATAGGTTTCTTGTATTGGCTTTACAGTATGCATTTTAAGAGCAAGTAGCATACGGCCATTTGTGGCTGGTAAGAAGGTGAAAGGCCTCCAACTAGGCCATAGATGTGAGAGACTGCTGTGTTCCAGCTTGTAGTCAACTGACTGTACTATTAATTTACTTATTAAATCAATGGCACGGGATCTTATGCAGCTACAAAATGCATAGAATATAAAGAATTGAAACTAAATCTTGAGAGCCCTTGAACAAGAGATGTTTGATATATAACTAGAAGGAAGGTCTTTGAGTTCTTCTAATTGAGTGTGTGGGGGCAATTTTTTCAGATCTGGATGACTTTTTTACTTTTCTGCCTTTCAGATGCGTTGTATTACTGTTCAACAGTGTTCACTGTGACTACAACTTGAATTTTTAAGATGCATACTGCTTTTTTTCCCCAGCATATGGCTTCATGATGGTACATCAACAGAGCTAGGCACTTTACATCAATTGCGCAGACCTCTCCCACTTGAGCTTGTGCCATATTGAGTGGTTGGCTCTTGTTTTGTCTTTGGATCAAGACATGCCAGCAGATAATGACAACACAGTTGGTTTCACGAACATTTTTCTGAGTGCAGTGGCATCATTCAGAAGTCAATTGCTTCATTCTAAGTATTGGAGAAGAGAGTATCTAGTGTACACAGATTCATTTTTCTATTTCACCCTGGTCTAAACTTGATCCCACTTGGCCGAATGTCTTTAGTCTGAATCCCTGATGTCTGCAATAATCCAGCCCCTTATCCCAGATCCTCTCTTGTCTACAAAGTTCATCTTCCCTGATCAGTCTTGTACAGACACTCCCATTCCCTGCTGAAAATCCAGCCATTCCTGCTAACCCTTGGCTTCCTCCTTCCCCTCTCTCCTCCATCCAGTATTCTGTTCCCACTTGGTGCCCAATTTTCTCTTCTGGCAGTTTTTTCCCATTGCTTTCAGTTCATATTGCTCCCTCTTTGCCTCCTCTAGAGATCCTTCCTGATGAGTCTTAATTTTAGTTTTTTCATCACCTTATCTGATTTCATTGTATTCTGCAGTCTTCTGCAGAATCTGCTCTGCATTTTTGTTTGKTTTTCTCTCTCACCAGCTTTTAGTCCCATTACCAAGCTCTCTCACTCTTTTTGAGTTGTTAGTCCTTCTAGTGGTCTATCATTTTCAGGCTTCTTTCAACAGATGATTTTGTCAATCCGTTTTCTTTCTGTATTCCAATCCCAAATGTTGCCTCAATCTTTCCCTTTCTCCACTCACCTGTCTGGTCCAAATGCCGTGTTGCTGCACTGTGTTCGTTTTTCATTATTTCACAATCTCCTCTTTCAGTAAAATGTGGTCTCTGCTTTGTGTAGTACAGTCCAACTTCCCTTTCTGCAGTCCTAGACTTCTTGCCAGGTCAGTCTCAAGAGATCGCTCTTGCCCCCTCCTTTTCTCCATCCACCCCCTTGCCAGAGTCCCTGTCCCAGGCTCTTCCTTCCCCTCCTCCAGTCTGGCTTTTGGACTGCCTGCATTGGCAACCAAATGTTGGTGGTAAGACAACTTGGAGAAGCCATACAGGAAAAACCCAACTTTTTCTTCTAACGCGTATTTTTCATTGTGTGGGAATGGAATACTCATTGTCTCGCCACATTGCTGGAGCTGTCAAGAGATGAAGAATGATCGAGAATGAAATCCTGATTGTACTAACCACGTTCAAAATCTGATTTTTGTTTATTAAAAGCTCATAACTTGTATCCACTACTCTGGGTCCCTGAAGTCGTTTGAATTACAAAAGTCCCTACCCCAAGTGGGAGTGGGGAGGGAAGGATGGAAGATTGTTAAAAAAATTCTGACAGCGCTTTCCTGTCTTTATTCTCAGAACTGAATGAACCATATGGATGAGGTTAAAGAATAATATTAAACAGTAATAATAATAAAGTCTGCCAGTGGCAAAAATCCTCCATAGAGAGTATCAGCTGAAGTAGTTAAAGTTTGGCAAGCATATAAGCAACTGAAAGCAGTTTTTTTTAAATGAGAAGTTTTGGGCAACCTTATTAATAGACTGTTGCTAGCAGCTCTGCCTATAACAAACAACTTGATTAAAGTTCCAGAACTATATTCTACTAATCCATGTAAAATGGAGCTTGGGTTAGAAACAGATGCACTCCAGATATGACTCATTTAGTCTGCTGGAGTGTTTTAAATTAGCTTTTAGTTGTTTGTCAGTTTGGAAAAAAGTATGTGATTTTCAAAAAAAAAAAGTACCCCTGGTTTTCTGTAGAAGAAAATATTACTGAAGCTTGTGCTGTGATTGGTGAAATTGTAGATTTTTTCCTGTCTGGTAATCAGAAAAAAACCACTTTGGCTATTATAGTCTTGGATAAGGGGAGGGGGGGCATAATTTCTTTGAAGAAAGCAATATTTGTTTTCAATTTGTGTGCTTCAAATGCGTAATTCTGCTTACTACATAGGATAGTATTTATGTTCTGAGTTGCTAGAGAAGAAAGGCTGAAGTATCACACCATGAGTGCACACATGTTTTTGTCTGCTGTTCTACCTCTCCTCCTTTATTTTTTAAATCAAAAAGTGAAGTTGGATTTCAACCTTATTYGGCAGAGGAGGAGAGGCAACATAGCTGTTATGTCTCTAGAAGAGATATTAGCATCTTTTCAAGAGATGTGTCTGTCAGGAGCCAGAATTTACACAGGACAGACATGGGTACCCCAACTACAGGAAAAGGTGCAGTCAGTGTTCATACCTTATTAGACATTATAGGAGCTGACAGTCTCAAGGAACTACAGTACTAGGGGTTTTTTGTTTGTTTGTGTGTGTGTTTTTCTCCCCTTCAGTTGGAAATGACAGTTTAAGAAACAGTATTTTTGAAGCATCATTTGCTTTTCTGTAAGCTGTGGGGCAGTTCTCCTTCGGGAGTGCAGACACAGCGCAATCGCTTTGGCCCTTGCAGACCTTCTGCATGTGTTTGTGAACTTTCCTGCATCCACCAGTAAGACACGCGTGGTCGCCGTGCGCTACAGGCTTGTTCGTTCCCAGCATAGGGGCAGGGTAGGCAAGTAATGGCTGCAGAAAAGGCAGTCCATAGTCCGCTCATGAGAGCTGTTGCTGTTAGAGGGCTTTAATCAATACAATGAGATGGAGTAGCTGATACTGCAGGAGAGAGCCAAATCACCTAAGTCTGGGACAGTTTCTCTTACAGCTTTACTCAAAACTTAATTACTATGAAGAGAAAGAGTGCAAGTAAAGAGGGATAGCGATAGCGCTGAACTGCAGACAATCCTGTGAAGTCTTTGTCATCACTGTCCTTTTAACATGTTGCTTGCCAACCTGTATTTTCATATTTCATGCTTTGACAAACATTGATCCTTTACCATGCTACTATTGAATGAATCACATTGCTAGGAAAAAAAATCTCAAAGAACTGAAAAACAAAACAGTTTAACTGCTCCCTGGAGTATTAAAATCAACCTTCACAATTTTCTCTATGCAGAAACATTTATAGTCCCCATTGGATTAAAAATACAGCACAGATTACTTTCCTGAAAGCTTTTAGGTAGAAATGATCCCTATCCCTTTGTTTATGCAACTGGTTGGCTCCAGAGCAAGCAAAGAGCTTGGTTCTTACTAACTTTAAGTAATCCAATCCTGAGTTTTATTTTGGGGGTTTGAGGGTTTTTTTGGGGGTTTTTTTTTGAGCAGGGCAACTGTACCATTAATCTGAAACAAACAGAAGGGGTGGGGGGAAGAGAATCCTATTATCAATTGTGTAACTGCATTTTTTTCTTACAGGGACAAGCTGATCTTCTCAAATATGCTAAAAATGAAGCACTGGAGAATCTGAAACAAATCCATTATGCTACTCTTTCATGTGGACTCAATAAGCCAGGCACTGAAAATGCAGAAATCTCAAAGCCCCGTCGAAGTCTGGAAGTCATACCTGAAAAAGCAGGTGATGAAAACGGAGAATGAGAGAACGCTCTTCTCGTAATTATGGAGTTTATAACTCTGTGACCAATTGTAGCTGCATAGGACATTTGCTTTGCACTTACTGTTGGAAAATATTTGGAATTTTTAAAGCACAACTGGAGAAGCTAATTACAATCTATTGAAACTGTGAATGTATGTAGCAACTCTGCTTGTGAAGGCAATGATATTGTGTAACATGGAAATTACATTATTGGCCAAAATATAGTATATATGTAAAAGATACTGTAATTCAGTAACAGCGTGCTGAAAAGTTCATTATAGTGCCATAGGGAAATGAACCTTTTTTTAAATGAGCTGTAACTAGAGGGAAATCAATTGAGCGAATTTGACAAGATGCCTTGATTTTCAAACAAATTAGATGCACAGGTCCTTTATTTCTTTGCACAATTTGTTAATTGTGCTAGTGAGGTGAATTACTCTTTTGAAAATCAGCTCCAAAAGTAGAATCCACATGTTTCACACTGTATGTAATTCAGCCGCTCAGATATTTGGGTTTGAAGTGGTATTGATTTTATTGTTGAGCCATAAATTAAAATGAGAATGTAATTAGACAGTGATCACTGACTTCAGTGCACTATAGGAGAGCCATTATATAAAAGGAAAATGTGCAATCAATCTGATAGCCTATGTCAGAAGAAGATACATACCTATTTTGCCTAAGATCTTCTGCAAATGTGTGTAGATAATGTGACCAAACTGCAAGCAAAACGTTGTAAATAGTTTTTCATTTTGTGAAGTGAAGTGCTCATATTAAAGAGTTTTATGAGATTGCTCCCAGACAAGTAAAGCTTTTAACTAAATTTTAACTTTTTTATTTTTCAAGTATTTTCTTCCTTACAGAATAGGTGAGATCTCAATAAGCAGGTTTGAAAAAAAAAAAAAAAAAAAAAAAAAAAAAAAAAAAATTGCTGTTCTGGTTCTGTTTTGGTTTTCTGACAACATTAGGTAAAGGTATTGTAGCTGATATGCTCATTGTAAAATGACTATACCAACCTAGTTCTCTTACTGTTTCTGATTTAACAATAAAATGGACTATGTAATTCCAGAAGCTAATAAATTTGAAGAAAAACAAGCAAAATCCTACAGAGATCAAAATGCAGTTTTTGTTCAGTTGTGGGGAAGAACGGGAAGATGGTGATGTCTGTTGAAAAGCATTGTTTTAATTAGAGGTCTTCAAGACATGCATTCTGCATTTTTATTTTTTTTAACCAATTCAAGACGCTGTTTCTGCATTCAGATTGCAATGAACATCTGCATATATGTCACATCCTGTAAAAGTCAATGGAGCTCTGACCAAGAACATCAGTATACTTGCACTTAATCTGAACTATTAGGGACTTAAATTTATTTTCTAGTCATTTTAAAATTAAAGAGGGGGGAGGAAGATGAAAACAATTTGCACAGTAAATGTTGTATCTTGAGCCTGCACTTTTAAATGTCAAACTGCATGGGTTAGGAGCGGTTGTAGAAAGTGCTAAGCTCTTTCAGTGTCTAGTGGCAGGTTGTATGCCTCAATATTACGATCTTGCCAGGAGCGAGTTCTATTCTGTGTTGTACAAAAAGAAACATTTAACCTGTGGTAAACACCTGCAAGCGTTGTTTTTCAAACAGTCCTTCTCTGTGTCATCAGCTGGAAGTCTTCCGATTGCACCTGAAGTTGATAGGAAGCAACATGAAATTCACTGTTGCTAACTATACTCCGAGCCAGTATGAAATTAGTCTTCCAGGGCCAAATCTATCAGATCTAAATCTGATTTATTTACAGCAAAATACCTGTGCTACATCAAGATTCAGCTGGGCCATAACTATACAAGGTCAGTTTCACTTTATCAAAAAATCCAAAACCTAGGCTGTTGGAATTTTAGTTTCTACTTTTACTCCTAATTGAAAGGTGTAGACTGTGGAAAAATGTCAGTACAGTTAGCATTATACTGCAGAGAGGCCTAAAAGCCAGCAAAAGCTCCATTAGCAGTCCTGGCCCACCACTGTTTGCATGGCATTTACAGAATGACGTAATTTATATCACAAATGAAGCATTTCTGTAGCGGCTTTTTCTCCAACCAGGTATCAGAATTGATGGCTTGGGTATTCTTAGCATCTGTATTTTTCTGTTTAGCACATTACATCCTTGAAAGACACCAGGGAACATTGAAAGGATTAAAGACAGTTTGGTGGTTTTTTTCTTTGCTTTAAGGCAAAAAAAAGTAAGTGAAACATGAGTATCACATGAGCTAGGGCTGACAGATTTTGTATGTTAAACTCTACAATATATATAACTCTGCTTACTCTGATCCTGTTCTGTCTTGTTAAAAAGGAGGTTAATACTTTTTCGGAATAATATCCTTACATAGTGTCTGCTTTAAAAGAAAAAAAAGAAAAACAGTTAAAATGTATGTGTTTAACAAAGTGACCATTTAAATATGTTTGGATTCTAGTGTAGTGCTGATTCCTTAAAATGGAGGTCACTTTTGTGCATTGTTCATACTCAGTCCAGATCCGTATGTACCATAAAGCCTTAAAATGAACTCAGTCAAGCAGATACTTTGAAAGATGATGTGTAGCTAAAAATCCTTTAAGGATTTTACATGTTGCATGTTAAAAGAATGCAGGATAAACACCTGCAAGCAAAGTATCAGGTTCTATTGTTAACCCAGTGATGATAATTTCAAAACCAAATTTATTAGCATATTTTTCTCAGTTGTATTTTCTTAAAGTGTTCTTTGCATCCATGATGCAATTTACTTTTATTATTAGTCCATTTTTTACAGGGTTTATTTTAGATTATATAGAAGAAAAACCACCCAAGATCTGGTGAAGTATTCCAAATAAAGTTAAYCACAGGTTGACTTTACACTTTTCTTTGCCTTTATTTTCTTAAATGTGCTGTAATACAGTTGAACTGTTTCAATAGTTTTGAACTATGAAAGACGGAGCCAAAACACAAGTGACTATTTATCTGACTGCCTTTTTTGCTTTTGTTTGGCTCCGGTAATCGGTGAGTGAGTATGGGTATGTATAGAGACTTAAGTCAACATATTGCTCAATTTAAAAGAAAATGCTAATTTGGAAAGGAAGAGTTCACATCATTAAGAGATTAACCATGTAGACACTAACTGAATTTTTTTTCTGAATGCAAGAAAAAGGATGAACAGTGCCTATTTGAAAAAGGAGCATCTCTCTAAGCGTCATCTGCGTGCTTCTTGCCTAAACTCTCCTCCTCATCGGTTGTGCTTGTTGTGGTATGCAGCAGCCATTGCTTACTTAATTACAGAGCCCGGGACCATGCCCTCCATCCTCTGAACACACCAGCCAACTACAGAAGACAACTCTGTTCCCCCAGAATTTGGCCAGCAGCACTTACTGAGGGGCACTGCTGAGTCTATTGGTGCCACCAAAACAGCAAAAGCATTCAACACAGAGCTGGTGGCCAGGCTTTACTGGTGAAGTTGTGGCCCTTCTGCCGTCAGTAGTAGTCTTTTACTCAAGTCAGTAGGATCAGGATTTAAGTACAGTGTTGCAAAATTTCCCCTCTGTCTCAGGCCTTTTGTTTCTTTACCTTCTCTTCAAATTCCTACGTTGCTGCAGCAAGGAGTACTAGATTGGTGCCCCGGCGCACAATTTCACAAACTTGCCCATGCAGGCACGGTGAAAGATGCTGTATGAGTCAAGCCTTTTTTCAGCTACTTCGTACAGCACAGGAATATTTTTATAAGACTTCATGGCTGGTTACTGTATTCACTTTTTCCTGTTTTGAAGTTGAAGCAGCAGAGAGAGATGATTCAGAGTTGCCAGCATGAAAAATGGAAGTGAGTTCCAAGATGGCTAAAAATTATAACTCTGGTCTACTAATCAAACGAGCTAATCGGAAAGGACCCAATCCTCCAGTCTTGCAGTGCTTGAGTTTCTCTTCCATTTGTATGATTTCCTAGTTTTCGACTGCATGAATGATGTTTTATCAGTAATGCTGATTTCTTCTTGGTATGTACATTGTTTGCTGCATAGATCAAGGAAACTACTGAATGTCCTGTGCATGGTATACTGATCTTTCATGAAGCCTTAGCCTGCCTAGGTTTACACTTGTGTTAATTGAAGGTTCAAAATGAATATAAAGAGTAGTATTTGYAAAAAGGGCAATCATACAGCCATATGCATGGCACAGTATGCACATGCAATGGCATGTACTTCACTGTGAAATCATTTTATCCCCATATAGCTAACAGTTGGAGAGCTGCTGCCGGAGGATGACTAGCCCATGGGGTTTTAATACCATGAGCAAAATTCTGAGACTGGTGAAGTCACCAGCTTGCTTCTTTTGACTGTAATGGGTGTAGGACTTCACCACTTTTTTTTCTGTTCACACCTACTCACTCTGACCAATTAAGCTTACTAAATGGAATATTTAACAACTTGGTTTAAAAATTAATAGATCTGCATGTATCCTATAATGACCTCCAGTCTTTTGAACTCCTGTAAACATTTAAAAAAAAAAAAATCTCCACAGTTCTTACCACCCACTGATTCCTTTTGCTCTTGGTATTTTGAAAGCAGCTGTGGGACAGGTCAGTTTGATAATTTTCAAAACTAACCCATGTGATGCTCTTTATTCATTACAACTTGTTTGTTCTCAATCAGAAAAAGGCAGTAAGACTATTGAGGTTTTCTGGTTATTTCTGTTTCTGGATACTATTAAACGTCCCTTTCTGACTCATCACCTCTGTTCTCTGGGTGGCTGTGGAAAGGCGGAGTAGCAAAAAGCAGCACAGCAGAAAGATTAGAAACAGGGCTTGAGTACAAGAGCAACAACAAGCCCTCATAGGCTTAGGGGAGCATCCCTTGTAGTCAACTCAGTTGGAAWAGCAGTTAAGGACTTAAAGGCAGCAGTGAGGAGGAAGATACGCAGAATTGGATGTTAAAAGAAGTAAAGAATTTTAGCCCAGGAGTACGGGCAACCACAGGATGAGATGGTCCCAGTGCCATCCTGTGGCTTCCCTAATGCTTCCTGCTGGCACTAGAAATGTTACCGGGAGCTTGGGACAAAAGTGTAACGTTTCTTCCCTTGACAATATTAGCTGGTGTGGCAAAGAGGGCGGTGATGCTGGGAGAGCGGTCAGGTGTGAACGCTGAACTCTTAATTTAGCTTTCCGTGCCCAGCTGCGTGCGCTGCTTTGGCATATGTACTTGTGCCACTTCGGCTCATGGGAGTTGCCACTTGGTGCCAGCTCGCACACCGAAGTTGGGAGGAAAGGAGGAGGGTGGTGTGTGTTACCAGGAGAGGAGTGTTTGAGAGGCAGCGTGGGAGGGTAGCATGAAAGGAGGCAGCTTGAGCTGGAGTGGGAGTAGCACAACCAAATAGAGATTCCGCTGTCATGAACCTCTCCTGCTTTGTCAAGAGCGATCCAGCCTTGCCAAGCCACCTGCAGTCTGTAGAAGAGCTTTCTGAATGAGCTTAGATGTTTTATTAGTTATCTGTTTTCCACGGAGATAAACGTGGAGGAGCAGAGGGCCTTCTCGGCTGGACRCAGCGTTGGCCTGCGCGTTGGTGACCATCTGGGAGAAGGAAAGCAGCAGGGCCAGGAAACGGCGCAGGAACTCAAAGGCCTGGGCTTTGTTCTCCGGCCCTCAGCTTCCTCCATCGATAAATTGGAGGAAATGACACCTACCACTTTTTGAAGTAGCAGAAGAAACATACTGTGTGACTGCAGAAAAAAAAATAACCCCCACAGAAGGTGGCTAGGAGCGAAAGAAACTGACATATAAATAGTACATTGTGAGAAGGCAGCGCTTTTTGTGTTGAATGCCATGTACGTTGGGTTTCACTAGATACTGTTTTACAAAGTGCACTGATCCCTACATAGTGTTTCAGTGGCATGTACTTAGCAAGCATACTCAAATGTGCTACTGATTGGTGAAGAGGGTTTTGAAATACAAAACCTATCAGTTGATTATAAACTAAGCATGTCTGTGTGGGGTCCCAAGTCCTGGGGAGTTCAGTATTTTTACTGTTAAGTAAGAGAGTAAAAGAAGATTTTGTTACACTCTGAAAATGTGGGCTTTATGCTGTGGCTCACAGCGTGAGCACTTCTTTTTATTTCCGACATTATTTTATTGATCAAAAAACCCCCTCCCAGAAATCTTAGAAAAAGCCTTAGGATTCAGCTCCAGATCTCAGTCTGTCCCGAATTCCAGAACTGATGATACCTGCTGTGATTTTGATACAGCCTTAACCAAATAATGATTACATTTCTCAAGTCTGAATATGTAACAAAATCTTCAAATATCTTTTTATATAATGTACTGGTGCTGCTACTTGCGCCAGGACTACTGAAAAAGACAGAATTTCTTTGGGTGTAGAAATAAGGATCACCTCTTAGACCAGGAATCTGTCATTGTGGAGGTGGGTAGGGCGCTTCCCAGGAGAGTAATGGCTGTCCCTCCATTTCAGAGCGCCTCACGCCTGGGACCGGGAGCAGTCGGCAAGCAGGACTGGAAACAGCATTTCCTGAACATCCTTCTCTAGGGTGCAGTATTTTGTGCTTACATTTATTTGCACACAGTTTTACAGAACCATACACTTTACTACCATTTTTTTCTGAGCCTTGATTCACAACCAGTATTCAAAGCTTGGTCGCTTGAAGAGAGTTGTATGGATTTGCTAACTGAGTATTTTTCCAGCGCTCTTTCCAACATGATTTTAACAACTCACAAATAGTAAGAGCCCGAGTGCATGAAGAGCACTAGTGATGTCAGCACTGTGACAACACGTAGTTTTGGACTGCAAGTCTGGTCACTATAATGTGAGCACAGCTTAACACCAGGGGAGGCTGCACTGGAGACAGTATTAACTGAGGAGACCTGTTAGCTCAGGAAGGGGAGGCGGCAGCAGTTACGAGATTAAGGACAGAACTGGGTATGAGAGATGGGATATATTCAGTCCTGGAGGAGGAATCAGCTACTAAATCCAGCTCCTTCCCCTCCCCCGTGTCACAGGCGAGACTTCTCAGACATGACAGTTCAAGATAAAAACTCAATTTTGTATTAGAGATAATTGTCAGTAAGTGATGATCCGTCACATGTGATGGAGCCCTCTGACAGCATCTCCCCAGAAGAATTCTGGCAAAAGAAAAATGGCATTTTCTACCCACATAAAATCTCTGCCGCAGCTCAAAGCCCAGAGGAAAACTGCAAGAACAATGATCAGATACGAACAGTGTGTTTCAAGCTAATCAGAAGCACAGTGATACGCTTTGCCTACCATAGCCACATTACTGAAAGTAGTATGATCCTAGGAGTAGGACCCTGAAAAGTAACATGCACCTGTACTGGTGGAGATGCACAGAACAGGTTGGAGCACCATATGCTCTAAAATCAATCACCGCCACTGTTTTCATAATCCACATAGAAAAAGACATTCTCAGTCCAGTTTCCAAGCAGTGCTATATTTTTCACGTACTTACTTTCTTGTGCAGATACAAACTAGAAAGACAGTTAATAAATGACACCGTAATGGGCAACACTGGAATTGCAGCTTTTGCAAATTGCCTAAGTATATAACATGCAAATGACATCGATGCAATTCCCCCAAGTACTGAACCTCTCTGAAAATCAGACCCTCGCACTTAAGATTCTGTTCATAGACTTCCATTAGAAGAGCCAGATTAAAATTATTTTATGATCTGCGCTGCAAGTAATAGTACCTATAACACTATAGGAATGGCTATATTTGATATTCAAATATTACACTTTCTAGGTTCTACTGAACTGTTTCAAATATAGATCAAGTAGGTAAATGGTGAAACCCTTTAGTAAAATAAAAGGCTGCAAAATACAGAAATCCATGAAGGCCAATGCTTTCTCTTTATAGTAGCTAGTAGTCACAGCCACAGGATTTCATTGAGGCCGACTTACTCAGCAAGCTCAAGAAGGGTACCTTGCAATTTATACAGAATCTCAGAGTTACAGTGAGTTGCACTAAAYAAGGGATGATTAAATGTCATACATCAGGGCCTAAAATAATCTCTATTTCATAATGACTGAGAGAACTTTGAGCTATCTACTGAAACAACTGGTACAGGTCAATGGCCAACCCTAGCTGCTACAGTAGATCATGCATTTAAAGCCACATGATAATTCCAGTGTTTTTGAGTAAATTTAAAAATATTTCTGTTACATGTTTAGGGCACATGACTTAAAATTAGCATTATCGTACCACAAAAATGTTAAAAASAAGCCCCMCCYCCCCCAGCGTTACTAACACTATGAAGGACTAGGCACAGATTTCAGACCAATTCAGAAGCATGTGACCGCACTGAGTCCCACAAGCCCCGACTAGAAACTGGAATGCAGAAACCAGGTTGTATATCTAAATCAGTTTCCCAGTGGTATAGCAAAGTATCCATGAAATACCTGACATCAAGAAACGTCTTTAGCTTAGCAGTGCTGCTGATGGCCGCTACATAAAGCTGGAGAACCAATTYGAAAGGCAGAGGACAACAGCAATGAAAGACATGCAGCTGGAGGCATCCAGGCCTGCTTTCAAAGTCCTCATTGTATTTATCAGCTCATGTGATGATGCTCAGAAAAAAAAAAAAATCTTCAAATCCCTTTTTCTTGCTTAGGCCTGTGATACTTCTGCTGTTTGTCACTGGCTACCTGTAATGCAAAGGTCCTTACCCTTAGCATACCAAGAAGGCAGCAAGCATAGCGTTATTTGCAATGCTCTGACAGACTCTTCTCAGGGAGTCCAGAAACGTGGTTTTGTCACACTAATTTTTCCTGGTGCTGACAGCTTCCAAACCTGCCGGTTCCATTATAGTACTGTCCTCTCCTCCCACGACTGCTGCCAACCTGGCGGGGGCTGCAGCAGGGCTGAAACCACCCCGCGGAGCAGTTTCGAGGCAGTGTGAAAGAGTCGCAGAGATGAAAACCTACAGCTTTGATGAGCTGCTGACGAACTGCAGGACCCACCAACCGCAGCATTATCAGCTGTAGGAAGGACTGTTCTGCAAGATCTCGGCTGAGAAAGAAAGGGGCCGGTGACTGACAGTGAAAGCACTTCTGAAACAGGAGTGAGGGAACCCTGCAGAATTAGGGAGCAAAGGGTCACGSAGAAAGGCACTTGAAAAACTGGTGCTCTTCAGATGTCCTTCTGAGCCTTTGTTCTCACTGTCAGTGAGGACTCTCAGTCTACAGTATGTATTAAATGACTTGTAATACCTTCAATTAGTCCGGAGGGAAGAGTAATCGTTTCTGAATAATCAGCGTAGAAGAAAAGCAAGTGATGTTTGGAAATGCAAAGAACAAGATGAAAAATATTCTTATAGTGATTCTATAGGGATATAATAAAAGAAACAGAAAGGGATGAGAGCTATCCTGATCGTCCATCAGCAGTGTGATGTGGCATGTTCATTCCTTGGACTTTTAACTATGGTTTAGGGAAAGACAGACCCTAAATRGAACTTTATCACATTCTAAGTCTTCCCAGCCAAAATCAACAGCTACATACAGCTAGGCGTATATTGTCAAAATTAGACAACAGCTTTGGCCTGGGTCATTTCTAGTTGTTTCAGACTGAGTATGGAGAAAAAAATGAATCCTTTTGCAGTAATTGGTTCTGCTACTGTACTTATCCCCAATTTTCTGAACTGTCAAGCCTCATTTCTTCTGTTATGTAGATTGACAGTCCTCTCAATAGTAATTCTCATTATGGTTTGAAGGACGCCATGGCCTAGTTTTCTGGGGTAGGCACTGAACGAGGGAAACATAGCCTACTATTACTTTGTCCATGGTGTCTTCTAATGCTGATAATGATATTGGGTTCCTTCTCATAYGCTGGCAATTTGCTAGACAGGACGATTGACAGAGCTGTAATTCATCAGCCACGGGCTTGGGTGTAATAGACTGTGGCAAGGTGGCAAGTGTCCCAGTGTAGATGATTCGAGCTGAACAAAACCRGGGGGGGATTTCAAAGGTCCAGCTGCTGTTTTCATGTATTTTGATGCAGCCACATGGAATAATAATTCACTCAGGATTACAAAGGGAGAGGATGGGTTGCCGAAGAGAGAGGAGGAACTTCCACTAAACCATGTGGTGGAAGGCACGGTTTTCTCTGTGCTTGTCAGTCCTCCTCTGAAATAATATCCCTCATAGAATTCTATTAATTCATTACCAATTTGATACGAAAAAGGCTATGTTTCCACCAAGCCTTTTATCCTTTAATTAGATTTTTCTGTTATTGATGCTCTCATAATAAAGGTTATGTTTGAATGGAATTTATACACTTACATGACATTTAAAACTGCACAGAAACACTGTGTGAAGTCATTGCATGCAAAAGTGCTATTAACTGCATGTCAGCATCCAATAAACTCTCTGCACTTTTAATCCTTTTTTAAGATCTTGAAGCTTATCTGATGTTGTGACATTTTATGGCATTTAAATGTCTCAGCAGTGGGACTTTGTTCTTCTCCTCATGTGCACAGCTCTTCTAAGACTGAAAGAGCTCTAACATTGCAGAAGAAGCAGGAAGATGACAAAATGGGCTGGATTGCCAACTATTTCTCAGGTAAATTGTTGTAGCCAGCTGAACTGCAAACACAAGCTGAAAGCTTAGACTTTTCCAGTGGTTTGTAGCATGCTGAGGCGATCTGGAGTTGGAAGGACACTTGCACTGAAAACAAAGTTAAATTCAAATTCAGCTGGAAGGTGTAAAGGGAAGAAGTACGAAACACTGGTCTGGTATCGTAAAGACRTATTACCACATACTGGATGATCCATTGTGAAACTGTTCTCAAAAGCTTCAAACTGCCAGCCGGTTTCAGACACAACATGAGGGGTTTGTAAAATGAAACCTGACACAAGTGAAAATAGTTTAAATGACTGMGAAACAGAGTGTGCTTATTTCATTAACCGTTTCCCCTGCAGTTCTTCAAATCCTAACGTCACAGCAGTGGGCAGCCAGGCAAGCAGCCCAAACCCACTCCCAATGCAGCAGTTGCCCCATGCGCAGCACAAACACAGAGYGAGCAAGCGGAGAGCAGGGCAGGAGGGCGGTCAGGTCTTTCCCTTTTGATAATGCAATAAGGGGATCAGATGCTTTGCAAGTTGTTATTCTCTCGCGTACTCCACATTAGGTGTGAATGCACTCCCCACTGACACAACAGTTTTTGGCTTAATGTTGTCAGCAGCTGACACATACGTGTAGCCTAACTGTCTTCCACCAGGCCTTTTACGCTCTTGGGTAAGTATGTGACCAACCACGACTGCGTTCATCCTCTACCACAGGCTGACCACACAGACAGACAGACAGACAGGACTCAGCAACTGAGGAGCTGATGACAGAAAGTACAATAAATCCAAAAGAACGGCAGCAACAGTTTTCTTTATTGCTTGTGTGCTTGCCTTGGGCTTGCTCTGCCAAGGGGGATGCTGATGCACTGATGAAGGAAGAGGACGCTGAGTCTTGCTGGAGTATTAGATAGAGAGGGCTGCCCTAACAAAAGGAGCTTCTAATATATAAATCTATGCAAGGACGTAACAGCATCATACAGGTACGAGCAGACCCTGTGCACGGATCTTGCACATATCAGGTGCATCAGAGGTATTCTGAGGTGAAATCCAGTATGGGCTCTTCCTAGTTTCAGCGTTTAAGTCAGGTCATTGCACAGCTGGCTGTCTCCAGAGACCTGTATCAAATGCTCACACCAGAGGTGGCTTTACTGCTCGTTCTTTTACTGAGACAGGAACACTCTCTGAAATCAAATGGCTTTGTCTTGCCAAGAGTGGCCAAGACCCTTCTAAGAAATACGTTTCATCTTTTTCCAAGTAGCATAAAGTTTGTACTTGCCAAGTTTTAAGGGAGACAAATCCAATTTGTATAGAGGGGATCTCTATCTTCTGCCAGTCAAAAGATGTGCACACCTTTAGGAGAACTGAGCTCAGCCTCCAAATTCCTTCCCTGAGGAAGCAAACTGCAAGTAGAGGAAGAGTTGTTTGGTGCCCTGTAATCCAGAAGAGAAATGAGATCTCAGGGGTGTTTGGAGACTGAGCTGAGGCTGGCCTGGCCTGGAATATTTTGAGAGAAATATATTTTTGTAGACCTCAAACCATACTGCGTTCTTGAGCCCAGCTGAACATATGACTAAGTGTCTGTGGGACTGAGGATAGGTGTGCTGGTGTCCTGGGATCTGGCAGGAAGGCTCTGTATGGTTTATGTGTAACACGTTGCTTGGGGTGCACCACAATCTATTTCTGGCTACCCTGTGGCAGAGCTATGGACTTTGAGGATACTTCAACAGAATTAAACTACTGCCACTCTCACTGACAGATCTCATGCATTAGTTAGAAGGGACTCAGCTCCCAGTGAGCAAAAGCTGGGCCAGATGGATGTCGTCACTGCTGCTGGGAATGGCTACAGGTAGACCAAAACTCTCAAAATAGAGCTGCACCACTAAAAATCAAGGTTTGTTGGGCTACGCTTGTGGGACCCCATCTTTGAAAACGTCAGTCACGGTGCAAATAACCATCAGATGACTTCCCTGGGGTTACTTTATTCATGTAAAACATCCTGACTTTAGTCACTGACAGCTATTTATATTCCAATTTTTCCACACATTTTGTGTAAATATTAGTCTGTGGTCCAGGCTGAGGTTGTTTCTAACTTTATCTCAGTTGGTTTGCCTGCCCCTATTTATAACAGTCTTGCCACCTTTCCTGAAAGTTGCCACGCAGCTAAATTTATGATCTCAGCAGCGACTGTTTATTCTGTACCTCTGCAGAAAATGAAAGGAAACATCACAGCTCCGTCTCCTCGGCATGAGGGATGCCACTGTGCAGGCTTAAGTTGGTCTCAGATCCACTTTACTGAAAATTTCTGGCAAATACCCTTTCAACATATGAGAAAAAGAGGTATTCAGAGATTTAGGTGGAAACACTTCAGATGATAATTTAGTCTGCCCAACACCAGTTATAAAGACCAATTCACCTAGTGTCTCCTGCCTAAAGATTCTTCACCTGCGGCAGGTCTTTAAATCCACAYCCCTTGCTTCCTAAGAGATATAAAATGATGAAAATTAAAAACGAAACCATTTTTGTGGGTTATATTTTTCAAAGGCTAATTTTTCTCATGGTAAATCTTGCACTTCRTTTGTAGTTTGACTTTGTTTGCCTTGAGCTTTCGCTCATTCACCAGATTACAAATCAGAAATCTTTCTTGCAGTCTAATCATGCTGAAACATAAATTATATTATGCATCAAACTGAAGTATCCCGCTGAAGTGCTCTGTCAAGACCTCAAGTCATTCTTTTGCCTTCCCTGTTAATCCTTTTTGATCTCTCAGCATAAATTCTGGTGTTGACACTATGAAAACATACATAGCATTTCAGGAATGACAGAGGCATGATCCCTGCTAGTGATACATCACGTGGGATCCCATTGCTAGTCACGCGTTTCTTCTTTCCTAAATGTGTTTAATACTGTCATGTAGTCGAGTGACGCAAATCCATCTGTACAAATGTTCATCTCACTTTTATTTACACTTCAGTAATATGTGTCCTCTGTAAATCGTATCCTTAATTATATTTTTTTTTTCAGATCAGTGTAAGAAATCGAAAGCAACCATTAGGCCTACRTGGCACTCCACTAGAAACGCTTCTTCAGGATGGTGTCTTCCCATTCAAAGTTAATTATGTATTAATATCATTAAACTAATTTTAGGTAGTTTTAATTATTTCAAATTGAAGATATCAGGCATGACACAGAATATCAGTACAAAATTATCAAGTTATAATCTCATCAAATAAGAAGTTAAGCTTACTTGACATTTTGCTTAGTAAAATAATTTTTATTGAAATTTTTTAAGTCATCACCCTTTGATTTCTCTCCCTGCCGCCCCCCTGCCCAGTTTTGACCAGTGTAAATAATGCATTATGCTTTCTTTTCCAGGACTGCACAGATCATGCAGTCTCTGTCTTTACCCCTTTAGAATACTACCGGTCTTCTGGCTTTTCTGTCCTGGGAAGTTTCTCAGTTTACCRTGCTTAATTAGGAACAAAGTCAAAGGTTCAGAAAGTTTCTGAACAATTCTTTTAATATTCTTCCATGGAAAGAGGGATCCAAATCCATCCTTTTTAATTAAGGGTGCCACTACTTTAGCAATAAATGTTTGGTTGAAATAATGTTGTACAACTCCGAAACATCTGATAGACACAGTAACAGCAGATGTCATGTTCAGTGTGAAATGGGTTTATGCTCAGAAAACAAAGCACAGAACAGGGCTTGGGTTTTGTTGCTGAGCATCATGTGAGTGTTGATGCTCCCCAGCAGGAAACACGAAACATAACATTGACTCACTTTGGTGTCTACTGCAAACCCACAAAACATCATTCTTTGAGTCTCACAAGTCTCAGGCTTGGCAAAGACCATCAATTTATGCACATTTTTTTTTTAAAGTATGGTTTGCTCTGAAGAAATTGGTAAAGCTTGTGCTTGCACAGTACTAGGACGCTGAGAAACCTGACATAGCCACCTCATTGCCTCAGCTACCTCCCTTTACAGCACCTCTTTACTTAGTTTAAGGATAGAGTCATTGTACTGAAACACTCCCCTTTGGAAGGACAGCAACAAGCAATCCTAAGTTGTATTCATTGCAAGTGTCCATCCAAAAAAAAGAAGTTTTTGAGCCCATTTTTCAGATTTTGGAACAGACATGAAAACAAATTTTCAACAATCAAAACACAGCAGTTACCAGTTACTATACCAGTTACTATTTAATGAGTGACAGGTCTTATTCAGACTAACTTGCACTCTTTTTTTTTTTTCTTYTTTTRTTTTTGCACCTTCCTTTCTGGCACTGAAATATAGAGCGAGATTCTTTATGATAATTCTATTTTGCTAATTAATCTAATTAAGTGCTGTATGTAATTTTGCAGAGTAGAGCAAGCTATTCAAGATTGTCATCATTAGGTTAAAGAGCTGACAATTGATGGAGATGATAATTTTTTCCTAACAGGCTGTAACCTTTCAGCAAGCAACCCCCTCCCCCAGGGGAGTTCTTCAATTAAATCAATAATGCTTCTGGGGGGAAAGAAGAACTTTGCTTTTTAAGAATCATGTAAACAGATCTTCAGCRGCTTCTCGTTGCTTTGCTTGAGAAGAAAAGCAGCAGCTGGTTATTAATACTTGCTGTGCTCAGCTTTGACAAGCCCGCATTTAAGAATAGCAACTACTGTCTAGCTACGGTGCAGGTTGAGCAGTAGGGGTTTTGAAGGTGTCAAGTGGGGTCTGGAGAAACCTTGGCAAAATAATACAGTATATCTGGATCGGGTAAATGACAGGACTTGGAGTGGTTCCTAGGCAGGCTAGGGAAATGAGTTTTAAACTGCTGGCATATTTGTTGTTATTGTTTGGATAGAGGAACACCTGACAAGAAGAAAATTGTAACTGGAGGAAGAGGTGGGGAAGGCTCCATCATGATGACTCTTGTCAGCCTTAAAGCTTTGATAAGCAGGACTTGGAGGGATATTTATGGCTTTTTTAACACCATTCCCAAACGCCATTGTTTTGCCCACAGCATATGCAGTGGGCTCTGAAGCCCTGGAGGACTGAGGGTGCCTGTGTCCCTGCCGGAGGGAGCCCCTCAGTCCTTGGTGGTGACCAAACACTGATGCCACCGGTCTAAGCAAGCTCAGGGTGAGCCCAGCGGTGACTGCCTGCAGTCAGGGCAGAGCTCTGCCCATGGAGCAGCCAAACCCACGTGGGCCCTCCTGATGGCTCTGGGGGGCTCTGTAAATGGAGGCTTCTGCAGCAGCCAGTGGGAGATTTTCTAGCGCTTAATTTTGCTTCAAAAGCCTGGTTACCTTCTCTGAAAAAAGGGTGTGTAGCGGCTCACTGTGGCTGGGTCTCACCTCTTTCCCTGGGCTCGGCTCCTTCCCTCTGCCAGCTTATGGCGTCTTGAGGACGCAGCCACAGAGACGCCTCTGTCTCCCTTCCCGCACAGCCTGACCTCGCAGGTAAAAAGCTCGTCTTTGTTAGCTCCTGGTTTTGTGTGAAATATCTCCTTGTTCGTAGCAAAGATGGCTACTTTCTGCCTTTCTTTTATTTCTCAGCCCTGATCCTTTAACCACGGCAGTTCGCAAGCTGGCGGGCGCTGGAGCAACGTCTGCTGCAGAGCCCGTTCTCCTCGGTGGACAGGTGCCAGCTCTGTTGCACAAGGATCTGGCCAGTTTGGGGAAGTACATGGGAAACAAAACTTGCATGAGGTAATATGTAACAATAAAACCCAGGCTTCAATAAGAAGCAAGCCTGAAATATCTCAGCAGCTTTTGCTTTTGATGCATTTTAAGCTTTCATACGATGTTATGGATCACGCTCAGCTTGTTTGAGGCAGTTAATCTATCTCCACTTAATACTGTTCATTAAAAACTCCAGCAATATGACGTGTGGTGCACCTTTCTCTGCAAAAGATCTCTGAGCACAGGCTGACAGTACCGATAAAGGAAGGTTAAATAAAAGTCCAGGTCAGTACTAAACTGGTAGTTAGGGATCCCATCGGGCAGGCAATATTTGGACAAAATGAATTTAGAGACTTTTCAATATGAATTCAGAGATTTTTCCATTTGAATCCTCCTGCCTGGATCCATTGAACTAATTTCTAGCAGGTACCTTGACTCAGAAGATACGGCTTTTTTTGCTCTGGCTGCAGCCTTTAACACTACAATAGGTAATATACAGCCACAAAAACATACCGTGGTTTCTTGTTCATTTCTTAAATGGGAATTTGCTCCTGCTATGGACACTAAATGTATTCCATTCCCTGTATCATACAATTACAGYATTTTTTACTTTGTTGGGTTTCTGTCCTTGGCTCTTAGAGCTARAAAGTTACTTTGTGCAATGAAAGAAGAGAATTACAGGTTTTATTAAAATGAGAAACCAGCTTTATAGGGGTTTTGAAGGTTTTATTGAAGTCTTTMCTTCCACCATCTTTGCAGTATTTAGTCAAAGTTCTCCTATAGATGCACACAGCAGGATGCTCATAGAGAAAATGTCCCAGCAAAGCTGATTTTGTCATCAAGAGAGGCAGTTGCACAATGCGTCTTCTATCCTATGGCCACAACTGAGAGCCTTCTGTTTCCATCAAAAGCAAAGTCTGCTCAGAAAAATTAGGGGGAACCCCCCCACTTATTTTTCTGTTGCTGTTGTGTGTTCAGCGTGGTTTTAGTGGCACAAGAACTATTGAGAGGACTCAGAGGTGATGTTGCAAGAGGCTCTTCGTGTAGCAAACTTGGTACCATTAGTCAAAAGAATTAGACTGAAGCCTAAAGTCTTTGGGACTGAAAAATGGGACTGCAAGTTGTGCACTGGACATTATTTCTCCTATGGGACATTTACACTAGCTGTAACTATACTCAGCATTACTTTCTTTTGAGGGATTGAATAATGTGCTAGTCAGAGCACAAGCGCTGCTGCAAGGCTATTTATGTAGCTACTTGTCTGTAACAGATGCACCAAAGAAAAGGGGCTGCTTTGATCTTAGCCAGCAAGAGCAGAGCAGTGCACACACAAGACCTGAGCTCTCTTCCTGACATTGTCATTCAGCGTGTCAAATTACGCATGGCAAATCAGCTTCCTATGCTCTGTACCTCAGAAATGAAACAGATGGGCTGTATCAGCTTCCTCCCACTGTTAAATGAGGATGAAGCACACACTGATGAAAACTCCCCCTGGCAGATTGCTTTGAGGTCTGCAGGCTCCAAGGAACACAAAGGGTTAACCTCATAGAAGGGTGACTTTTTTCCATGTTCTGGTTTTAGAGACAAGGGACGTTTATTTTTAATAATTTTCCATTTGGATTTTGTCTTAGTTTAGTTTTTGAGGGTGGATCTAAATTAATACAATGTTCATTATGCTCACTGCACAGATAGGCACACAGATAATTTGGCCTTTAGGAGGAGGCAGCACATAAATGGCAGCACATGTTGGGCAATTCTGCTGTTGTATTGGTGTTATAAAAGCAAAACACCCCATGCCTCTGCTGATCCTGTATGTGATTTAAGGGAAATTAGATGTACATTAATTAAAAAACCCCAGTGCTATGTAATATATCACTTTTGTAAGAAAATAACATTTGATACAYAGTCAGCAACTAGTTTAAATCAAAATTAAACTAGAGATCATAGATCTATGTTACATTGTGATCTTCAAATGGACAAAGCAGCAGTGTAGGTTTACACATTCATATATCTTGCTTAACGCTGTTTACTTCCTCTGATGACTTCAGTTCACTCAATCAATTTTCCTCAAGCACGRCTTATGGCTGGAGGGTATTTTGGACTTATTCAGGCATCTCGGAATACTCTACAAATAAAACAGAGGCAACTGCCTATAAAGCGTATGATATTACCAATGGTGTTATTCACATTTTCTCAGCAGAAGCAATAGAGAGAAAAGCCCATTCCCTCTTCGGGGAATGAGACCTAYGACTCTGGGGGATCTAAGAAGGGAAGTGAGCTCGGAAATAATTGCCCTGGATCCTTATTACATTGACACTGCTTCACAGGACAGGAGTATGTTTTGGTAAAGTTACTGCAAGACCAGTATGAACCTTCTCTATATTCCCTTGAAATCATGCAGGGGTTAGACGTATGTTGTTTCCGATCACATAATGAAAAGGCTGTTGTGCTAAGGATGACCCAAAGATGCTGCTTGCAGTGGGAACAGGAGTGATTCCTTCCTGTGCTGATAAATCTAGGACATGGGATAGCTGTACTCAGCATTGAACTGGCAAAGCAAAATAAGAAAAAAAAAAGGCAAACACAGTACACGAATGAAAAAGAGGGAACTTACTTGAAGCAAGAACTGAGAGATTGCTGGAATCTTGTCTGTCTTTAAAAATAAAATCTTAGTCAGAGTAAGGGGAAAGAGTATCTTTAGAGCCAGCAAAACAACGTGGCTTTTCTGGCTCTATATATACACTATTTTGCCAGGCTCCAGCAAAAACCACCCAGTTTTTCCCCTCGGAAACAAACAACAACCCTGTTTGCTCCCAAAACTCAAAGAAAGCTTAATTCGCTTTAAGCTGCTAAAAAAACTTCCTGCATCTTGGGTTAGCATTGTGTGCCAGGCTTCAGCGTGCTGAGAAATGAAAAAGTGCTTTGTAATGGAAAAGCCAGTTCATCTCTCKCTATGTGGTGCCACGGTAATAAAAAAGAAAGTTGCAAACCTTCCCCTCTTAAAGAGGCTAGAAGGAACAGGGGATTAATTTAAAGAGTTCAGACTCAAGATCAGTGTGATCAAAACTATACTCTCCAGCCATTTCCAGCCTCAGAGAACACTGGTTTTCTCAAAATTTGGTAATTTAGTGAACTGCATGATAGAAAGAGAAAGCTGCATAAAGCCACTCACTGTTACAGAGTGGGAGGTTAATGAAGTTTATTTAACAGACCAGTGGTGCAAACCTGTTATCAGATGGCTTGTGCAGATCCCAGATGGCTTAAGTAAAGTTGGGAACTTAAACATGTACCTCTCATTTTGTCATTGGATTAATAAACCATCAAGATACTTACAGCTCTTCCGCAGCAGGGTTAATGACTTTCCATAACTATGTGCTTTAACCAAGAAGGAATGCATTTTAGCGCTGCGTACCTCTAAGTCAAATTTTTTCAGTCAGCTAATTGAATTATTTTTGTCATAGCAGAACAGCATTGGAAAACCTCAGACCTTGTCCTTAATTGCTGCACCACTTAGTGGATGAAGCAGCATCAAACTGAGCTCGAAGCACTGCTCTTCCTCTTCCCCTGCCAGGTGAGGAGCCACGTCTGGCTGCTGCAAAGGGGAGACAGAGCAGCCCCCCACTGCACCACTGGCTGTGATAGCTGCAAAGCAGAAAAAGCAGCCAGGCTGGAGGGGACAAGCTACTCCACCCTGGTTATGCAGTACGTAAAATGCAGAGCTAGCTCACTTTTCAGAAGTCTCTTGCTTTGGGTCTCTGACTAAATCTGTAAGACTATCATGTACCACTAATTCCCTGCCAGTTCAGTCTCTGCACCGCCTAACCCTTGTAACATCAGCCTTGGTACTTGAATACACCTGACGTATTTATATTTTTGTTTGTTTGTAAAATGTTTACTACTAGTACAGACTTTGACTCTGTAGTACAGTTTATTCTGCTGTTGGCCAGTTGGCCACCCCATGCAGATACACCAGYAACCCTTCTTGACAATCTTAGATCCCCACATCACAGCAGACCTGTAGTGTTTTAGTCACCAGTTGTCCTTTTGCTTGTGGCTTTCACCATCCTCTTCTGCAGACCCACAAGGAGTGTTTTTATAACGCAGTTCTTCCAAGAGCTGGAAGGAAGGAAATCAAGGGTTTGTTGTCGTTCCAGAAACAAAATCCGAGGCAAGGTCTTGCAAGAGCAGGTCCAGTTCTAGGTTCAGGCACRTGCTTGCTGTGAGACTATGAAAAGTTTCATGGGAGTATACTGTGTATATATATGTATATATGTCTCCTCTTCATGCCCCAGGACTATGTTTACCATAAACACCTACAAAGCCCTGTTGACTCCACATTTGTCATCCAGCACCTAAATGCTTTGCTGTTTCAGGGTTCAGCACCTTGAACGACTATGTCTGCATGCGTGCTTCTCCATTAGATGCATGCTTGTGGAGGGCCATGCGAAGGTGCCCCAGGCAACACCTTCAGGAGGGACACGTACCTCCAGCTCCTTTGGCCACCCAGCAAGAGCTCTCCTGCATGGATGTGTGCCCTGCACTCACCACAATGTGTGGCCCTCCCCGAGACTAGGGACAGCAGCGGCGGGGAGGAGAAGGCGGTGGCAAGAAGGGTCGGGAAGGCAAGAACCCTGTGGCAACAGCTTTCTGCCCTTTCCTTGCATCTGTTTGCAAATTTTCTTGGCAGCCACTGGAGGACAGAATGGCAGGTACTGACCCCATGGGCTGTGTCCCTGAAGTTTAAATGCTTGGAGGATGCCCCTCTTTCTCCACACTCATCCCAGCAGGCCACGGCCACATCTTCCCTCTGGCCAGAATAAGGCCCCACACGTGCCTCTCCCTGGGGAGCTTTGAGCCAGCACATCCCCCAAGGACAGATGTGCAGGCACTGGGGTGAGAAGAGGGAGGCTGCTGGTGCCCAGGCCCTTCTTCAGGGCATCGAACAGCAAGACCTGATCTCTGCAGACATCAAGAAACATTGCCTCTGAGCCCACGCCAAGAGCAGGGCACGCACGGGTGCCTCAGCAGCACCCTTTCATGGCACTGGACCAGCACCATCTGGGTATGAGAGCAGCCCCTGGCACAGCTGAGGGAGACGGGGAGGATGCTATAGGTACATAACCCAAATATAGGTAATGGTAGCATTATCTTTAATAATATATTGCTTTCACTGGCCAAAACACAGCATTTTAGTTAAGACTGCATTCCACTTACATCTGGTGTTTACACAAGCCAGTGATTCAATGCCAGACAAACCCTGCATAATCTCTTTGGTAAAGTACTGTTAAAATAGCTGCCCACAGCATTTCTTCTCTGTCTTCTCACTAGAGGCGATGGCTGGTTCTGCGGGCAATAAAGAGCCAATGACAGTTTCAGCCTAATCAGTTCATTCACCCTTTCAGGAGAAATGCCCAGAAACCAGCAACAATTTTATGTATCTCCAAAATTGGATGATTCAGTAAAGTCATGTCTTCAAGGTGGCTCTCTAATCAGCTTTCTTTTATACATATCAAGAATGATAGCATATGGCATCTATGAAAGAGGAGATTTAAAGCTATGGAAGTTAGCTTTAATCTTATAGAAGAGTATAAAAGGATGCCTCAGCAAAGATTTGTGGAGGTCACTTAAAGGACTTCTACCAATGTTGCTTAAATAAGAGTTAACTGAGTTATTMATTCCTTTTTTGGTCCCTGTGTGCTTCAAGTTCCCTGCCTAAAACACCTTGATCTTTCTTCTTTTCTCTGTGCCTCCTGGCTGAGCAAAATTAGTAATTTGGGGTTTTGGGGTGGGGTGGGAGAAGCAGCTTCAGATTGCATTTCTATGCATCCTAACTTTTTTTCCTTTTCGGAAGAAGTCTATTCCATGAAGAGACAGCCAAGTTGACTATGTGCATTCCTGCATTTATGAAAATAAAAATGTGGATATCAGAATGAAGGTAAGAAACAAAGAGTCAAAATGAATTATCATGCACTCATTCACTAACCCTCCTGGAAGTGAGGTTCTGCTTGAAGATAAAATTATTCTTTTTCTGTGCCAATAGATAAAAGTAACTTAGCATCCTTTGCTGAGATACTTAGTTTGCTCAGACTCTTATTCAGGTGCTGGTTTGGAGCAAAGAAAAATGTGCTGCTGTGGACAAGATTAGTGAATTAGGGTTAATCCAGCCAACCATGTAGGAAGAAGACTGAAATGAAACCATTTTATGTATCCAAAGATAATTAATGAGTAGAATGCAAGTACTTTTCTACACTGTTCAACAGAGGCAGTATGTTATGCATATATAGCATGCCATCCTAGCCAGCAAGAGAAGCATTTGTCACTTGTTTCAAATTTGCATTCTCTTAGGTTGCAGGCACACTTGCTAAATTTTACTAGTTACATTTTGGAAAGATTGGAGAGATAGTCTGGCAATAAAAAGAATTCATAAAAACCTGAAAACAAATCCAGACAGACAAGTAGGCTGGATAAACCTTTACAGAAACCACTACAAACTCCTCGCATCTGCACCTGTGGCAGGTGGTAGATCCATGGATCCAGCTGGATTTTCAGTTTAAAACCCTGAAGTCTCATGAACCAGAGGAATTCAGCATGAGGACAGCTTGCGAAGTCAGGTCACAAAAGTGTTCAGTAAAGTCAAGTCTTAACTTCCTACTGAGGGTAGTCCTTTGCGCAGATATGATTCAGATTCTTCCAAGAGAGCAGGATTGGAGGCTATATGGGATTGTGATAAAAGACTATCATAGAAGGATGAARCTAATGACTTTCCCAGGCAATCTGAAGAAGACCCAATATTAGCCATTCTCATATGTCTAATAACTTTCAAACCTGCATACTCATTTATGCTATACAAGGATGATCAAGAGATCTGGATAATTTAGTGTTAACAATATTAGCTGTCAGAGTAGAGGGGCAAAACATGGCTCAGGAAAAACATGATTGGTGCATAGTGTAACATTTTCAAAAGCCCACAAGGATTACTTTTGCCAGAGCCAGAGGGCAGGTCCAGTGCAGCTCTCCAGCTAGCTCAGACATCTCTCATGTAAGAGGCCACATTGCCTACTGCAGTCCTGTGCAGGACCCGCAATGTACTACTGTGGGTCCTGAACAGCACAGCCAAGGACATAATTTAAATTATCCCATGTTACTGCACATCTGCATTGCTCTAGGAGTATAAACATGACTGCTTGCTGTTCCTCAGCTTGCAGTCTCAAGGATATTCTTGTGAGAGAGGTGAAGCTAGTCCTGGTGCAACACCATGTCAACATCAGCCCACTGCTTCCAGCCATGGGTGTCATCTGTTCGGTGCAAGCCTGGAAGGTCTCTGCACTGTGCTGTGTTGTCCATATGCACCCGCACCCCATAGCTTGAGTGGAAGCTAAAGAAACAAAACTATCTTTTACGGACAATCAGCTCAGGCAGGGCAAAAGGGAACTGAAAGCTAAAGCAACCAGGAGCTTATCACAAATAATCCCACTCAGTTTCATGTGGAAAGACTTCTGTGCAGAGAACAAAAGGCAGAAAAAAAAAAAAAAGTAGCGATCTAGCTGGTCATGACAGCAATTGTTGGAGGTGAATGAAGGAGAGGGAAACAACATCCTTGCTTTCCCCACAGATGCCACAAAGGGCTGGGAACAGACTGCAGCACCTACCTGTTCTGCCTAGCAGGTCATCTGAACTGTATTCTTCCTCCTCAGGGCAAAAATCAATACCAGCCCTTTGCCAGTGGATTGGGAAGGGCATCCTTTGGCGGAGAGAGGGGAAAGAAGAGGTTTACATTTGCCTGTCCACTCTCTGCTGGAGGGGGAAGTTGCAGCCGTGCCGGCAGATCCTTGCTTCTCTGTCCTAGCTGTGCCTATTTGGAAAGCAGCTCCTAAATTTCCTGTGGGATTCAGCCCAGACTCTCTTGAAGCGCAGAGGACGTGAACCACAGTGCACTAACTCCTGCTAGTAATAGCTCTGTAACTTGTCATACATGAGATTCCTGCGCCAAAATTAAATACCCTGAAGAAGCACGTCAGAGTTTTCTGCAAGAACAGTAGCAGCACTGTTCAGAAGCATCACCATGCAGCAGATAAAAACCTTTTAAAGGATCATGGTAAAACAACAGTAGAATAGAAGAACAGGGGAAGAAAAAGCCTGTCTCCAGCTTCACATTAACCTGCCCCTGACTGCCTTCATCATGTTAATTTTATACTTTACATGTGTTAGATCAACAGGGAGCACAGATGTCTGCACTCAGGTGTGAGACTGCAGACACCCACCGGGGCACCAGCAGCACCTCTGTCACTACCCTGTAATGTGGGGAGGGGGGGTCCTCCAGCGCAGCGACAGGAGTAGGTCACTGAAGGTTAATAAAGGCAGTCAGCACATAATTATCACTCCCTTGCTAGCCTCAGCCTCTCAGGAATAAATTAGAGGGACAAAGTACAGAGGAGCTGTGAGAAGATCAGAGTGGGGCTGCACCTCCTCATGCTACAGGAGGGGAGGGCCAACTTCCTGGAGGTCCCTGCTTCAATTCACTGGGGTATTTTAGAGGCAACTGCATCTATATGAGGGAAAGTATTAATATTTGAACATTTTAGGGAGCTACACTAATTTTCTTTAAGCATTTAGTAGCGCTAAATATGAATCCAGAGAGAGCAAGTTTTCTTTCCTCTTTTATCCACTGGCCGTAGGCATATCTGTCAGATGGATTGTTTTCACCCCCCCTAGTTTCTTGATCAAYCTACATTACTCTGGGCCTGCAGTAAAAGGGACACTTTAAGATGATTAATAGTGCTCTTGAGACTACAGCTCTTGAATGCAGAAGTCTCATTTGCAACAAAGATGACAAGAGCTCAATTAGCCATCTCTTTGCACATGTGTAAGCAATGAAGACAAGGCTTTCTCTGTATCAAGTTAAAGCAGCAGATGAATTCCCAAGGTAAAGTACTTGCAAGGCAGAGTTGTTACATTTGCAATCAACTTACTGTTAATTGTTTCATCTCAATTCTGTCAAATAATGCATAAAATAKCTTGGGCTAATGCACAGTCAGGAAACACTGGTCACAGCCCTAAAAGGCCACAAGTCACAATTCTGACTGACAGCGGAGCAGAACGAACTAAAGGAGCATAAAAAGTTCATTTTTTAGGTGGGTGGCAGACAGATGTTACAAAATAGAAAGCGTAAAACATAGGGGGATTCTGCTCGTTGTGGGAAACYTGAAAGTCAGAAAAAATACCACTCCTGGTGTCACTTCTGCACTTTCATTATTAAACACTGTTCTCCATGTAGTTGTTTTCCCCATCCACTGGTAACACATGCTAACTTCTGAACAGCAGCAGCTGCAAAAAAAAAAAAAAAAAGAAAAAAAAAGTTAAAATCCCAGCGATGCATCTCTGGTATGCTTTGGCACCATTCTGGTGTATTCCATGTAACAAACCTCCTCCTGTGAAGGCTGCCATGATGGGTGAATGGTAATCCCTCTAATGGGCTAAGTAGGTACACTTGGAGGAGTGGCAGAAGATCTATTATTGGCTGGGTTCCCTTGATGGCTGTGGAGTCTGGAATATCTGCTACCCCTTTATGTAGACCTCAGCAATCCTCACCACGCATGGACCAGCCACAGGGACAGCTGCAGGGCAAATTTCCACTCATGGCACTTAAGAACTGACTTGATCACCACTAGTACCGGGGAGGCAGACAACTTAGAATTGGCATTTTCTTATCCTCCTCCAAGCAGGCATGACCTCTGTCTCTGTGTGTCCTGCTGTGGCACAGCTAACACATGCCATTCGAGAAAGCTGGCCTCCTTGGAGCAGGAGTATGCAGCTATCAAAGCCCATCTACTGCTCTAGTTAGCCTTCTCAAGGTAATGGGCAGCTGGCCACAGGGACTGCCCAAGTATGGCTTGGGTTTATCATCAGGCACCTCCTCCTTTTCTCAAAAATAGTTTTGATTTAATGCCAGCTGCTAGTACAAGTCGTCACCATCCTTGGCTGTTTATAGCTTTTTTCCACTGGAACAAAGCTATAGACAGAAAGCCAGCAACTGTTTATTGAATAAATAATTGAATTAAGATCATGCCTTCCTATGTGGCTAGACAATTTTATAAAAAAAAAAAACCCCAACATTGCAGGGGGAGGGGGAAAGAAGTCATAGGATGACTTTGAGTGATTCAGTGTTAAGAAGATACCGTGGCTGCAGAATGCCTTAAGCCCCAAAAGACTGAATATGATGCCAGTGTGGACTCCAGTTTTACAGTGCAGTTCCTTACACCTGAATTTAGCTATTCCAGGTGCTTACACACAAATGCCAATCGTCTAGGTTAAACCTGCAATGAAGGCATCTCTTTAAAAAAAGCTTGTGTGGGGTTCATAACTGCTGCAACTGAATGCACCAGACGGTAGTGCTCCTGCTGCTCCTGCTGCTTGGCAGAAACCAGACCTACTGCTCATCTATGTTGCATGCAGAGGACATTTTCCTCATGAAAAGCCCACGAGTTTTAGTACAGAATCCATAGAAGTACTATGCAGACTACACAGTAATATATCAGAGATCTAATGTACCTCCTGTGTTTTTCTGCTCTGTAATAACACACTCAAAGATTTCTAAAGTCTACTCAAAACACCCAAAAGAACCAAAAAACTCAGTGAAATCATACGAGGCAGGAACTTCTTAGGTAAGTAGAGTTCAAACCATATCTACAGATATGGGACCACTCTTCTGTGATACTCAATATTCCACAAGTCATCAGAGCCATTTTCTTAAGCCTCGTGTGTTACTAGTAGTTTGTCTGTATTTTCCCCCCACATTCCTAGCTTTCTTTTCTCAGACAATTTTCTGGCGATAGAAAACGAGTAATTTCTGCTRAATAAACCAAGGTTTTTTGAATTGTAGCAACTGTAATGACCTCTGTGTTGCCTTGCTAACTGCAATAAGAAAATGATGGACACAAAGGTAAAYGAGAAGGGAATGGGGTGAACAGATCCCTCTGTGGCTGTGTCCTGGTTTCGGCTGGGATAGAGTTAATTTTCTTCCTAGTGCTGTGTTTTGGACTTAGTATGAGAAGAATGTTGATAACACACTGATGTTTTTAGTTGTTGCTAAGTAGTCTACTAGTCAAGGACTTTTCAGCTTCCCATGCTCTGCCAGGTGCATAAGAAGCTGGGAGGGAGCATAG